>BRDA01004684.1:2891-16755 GCA_036984385.1 Crenuchus spilurus
GTGGTAAAAATGGCCTTGTCCCAACTTTTTTGGGATTTGTTGACGCCATGAAATTTTGAATATTTTTCCCTTAAAATGATACATTCTCTCAGTTTCAACTTTTGATCTGTGATTTGTGTTCTATTCTGAATAAAATATTAGATGTTGGCATCTCTACATCATTGTGTTCAGTTTTTATTCACAATTTGTTTAGTGTCCCAACTTTTTTGGAATCCGGTTTGTAAAAGTTCAAGCAACTCAACTATTTTGAGGGTTTATAAACATCCATCTTCCTCTTAATCACATTACAGTGGTTTTCAGTGTAGTTCAGGTCTGGAGATTGGACTGGCTTTTTGTAGTCTTTTCAGTTTTTCTAGAGCTGTATGAGTCTTATGTTATTTATGTTGTACAGAAATACAATCACCATAAGTTTCTAAGTAAATGAAAAGGTTTACTGGCTTCTGTATGTCGTTTGGTTATCCCAGTATAAAACTAAAACATGTAAGCCATTAAGTGCAACATCGTTGTTCTACATTGTGAAATCATTTCCTCTTTTGAGTGTAAATATGCATAAACTACATTAATGTTTTTGTACGTTGTTTTAGTTAGGCTTAGTATTTGTGGATTATGTTGAGCAAAAATACAGTTAAATGTAATAATGATTTCTCCACTCTTCCAGCATCCCAGTCTTCATTCCCCTGGTCAGGATCTGTGTTTGCTAGTCTCTCCAGGAACATGGCTACACTCAATCAAATGCACCGTCGCGGAAAACTTCCACCACCAAAGAAAAAAGTCAGCCCTATATTCAGCAGGCCGCAGATGAAGGCCGTTGTCCTGAAGACCATAATCAAGAAGCCCAAAAAGCCAAACTCGGCCAACCGCAAATGTGCGCTGGTCCGCCTCTCTAATGGAAAGGAGGCTGTGGTATTCATACCTGGGGAAGGACATAACCTTCAGGAGCATCATGTAGTGCTGATCGAAGGAGGAAGGACACAGGACTTGCCAGGTGTCAAACTCAAAGTAGTCCGAGGCAAATATGACTGTGCCCACGTAGTGAAAAAGAAACAGTGAAATGCACCTGTAAGTCTTTACAACTCCAGATCTGTAAACAAAGGTGTCTGCTAATTATAGATTTACGTCCATTAAGATTACATGTTTAAAGTCTGTGATTGTCCTTTCTTAGTATCAGAGTTGCATCCAAATAAACCTGCAATGTGCTAAACCCTACCAGTATGAACTTCATGTAGAAGATATATGCTTTAGATTTAGACCATTTATTACTTCTGTGGTATCACAAGTATCATCAGCTCCGGATCTGAAACCATTGGCATGTTTTGTGAAACTGCAACTTTAATGAAGGCTGGGCTACTGAGTGCTTCCCAAAAACATACTTGTGTTGAGTATCCTGGAGCTCAAGTACACCACCTGGTGCTCATGAGTTTCTTTACATGTCTGTGGGTGGAAGTTTACTGATAATGTTATTTATACCCTGACCTACTTGTAGAAACGAGATTTCAGGCATGAGTTCCAAGATGAATGTTTTGTGTCACATAAATGAAGCAAAATCTACAGACAGTGTAGTAAATCACATGATCACAGATGGTTTAGCAGCGTTTTAGGGAGCTGAACATAGTGATGTTGCTGAAATTAAATCACTAAAGTTAAAATCTGTATTTCCTCAGACAAGAACCACCTACTTACAAACATGTTGAGATGCTGTGGTGTAAGAATGTCTGAAAATGGAAGATGGAAAATGAAGTTTAAAGGCAGTTAGCTTGAAGGAGAAAGAATTTCATGCGACGTCCTCACAAATTAATATTTTTGGTTGTTCCTGAAATGCACCCAGCCTCTTTTCATTCCCTGACCACATGGCACTAACAGAAACCTAAAGTATAATTAGTATCTAGGACACTTTGCAATAGCTTCCAAGCTGGGCAGTTCAGCAAACATAAGCCAAGTACATACTGTATTTGGATATCTAATAAAAGACTTTGAAACCACCTGCAGATTTTTGCCATCAGGATTAGTTCCCAGCCTCAATCCTTGTGTTTGTTGAAGAAGCAGTCCTCTGAACACAGCCCAGGCTTTTGTCCAGGAAGTGCAGGACTGCCAGCTAAATTATGTGAGGGATGTATACTTTTTGGAGCAGCAAGTATTACGAGACTTACTGTAAATAAAGCATAGTCTAGCTTATATTTAAAAGAAAGATGTGGAGGACATTCTCTGTCCTGATTGAGCTCAGTGTTTGGGCACCCATTCTTTAGTATTACAAACACTGTTAAACATGATTATAAGCAGAGGTGCACATAATTTTTTGGGTGAAGTTCTCAAAGGAGCACCTACAGATGTTGCTTGGTGCTCACCTTTTACAATGCTCGAAAATACTACAAGCATTGATCATCACTACCCTCCTGACATCCACTGTTTGGAGCCATGCAATCTCCTGCAGCCATTTTTAAGCGAATACTCTTTTTTTTTTAACCTTCAGTCTCACTCTGGCGTTTCTTTGGAGGTGGTGGAATACCAAAGTAATGACTTAATGTAGCTTGTTTCTTGGACATGCTGATGAATCGGTGGAAATCTTAAAGCCAGTGAAAAAATAAGCTAGTGCTAGTTATCAATTAACTACTCTCTTGAGCCCGTCTACGTTACCGTCAGGGTTGCCTGATCCATCAAAATTAATCAGCCAAAACTCTGCTAAAACCCGCCCTTCAGAAGCTTAAACTAGCCCAAAATATATTTTCTGTCACACGTTTGAAGCAAATGGCAAAACAACTAAGAGTGTTCGACTTAGTATTAGTTTATAAGGGATTTATCAGTCCATCAAACCTTTTTCTTTATCCCAGACCTTGCAAATATACCGCCTCCCGTATTTCCCCATTTGTGACTTTTTCTTCACCTTCTCTCTCTCTCTCCTTGTCAGGCTATCTTTCCTTATATTATGTTCTCTTCGTTGTTATTGTTGCATTCAAACTTCCTTAGTGTCGACTTTCTACACGTTTGCCCGCCGTGTTGAAGTAATATCCTAGGCAACCAGCCGCGGAAATTTTTAAAAGTTACCCAATAAAATGTATCCCGCCACCCTTGAAAGTTCACCCGCGACTGGATTTTCAACAAAACAATTTGGCGTGAAAACCGCGAACCTGTCAACTCCGGTTACCGTGGCCAAACATAATCAAGTAAATGGTGCGCAAACGCGCGTCACGTTGCGCATTGTTAATTTTGACCACGCATGCGCACCTGCGCACCACTTATGTGCATCCCTGATTATAGCCAACCTCTGTCTTCAATCTGGCCAAGTGGACGTATATCACTGACCTATCCTACCACATTATCATTCTTTTAAGTGCATTGTGATCATTCAGTAATCAATACACAAACATATCTGGAAGAATTATTTGTGCAGTCATGCAATATAAAGGTGAGAAAATGTGTACAACAAAACTTTCTTGGGGGTTTTGTAAATTGTAAAAAATTGTATTTCAGCTAAGACCTCTATATTGAATGTTACTAGAATGAAGTCAAACATTTTAGAGGCTCAAGAGAACTTCAGAAAGATGCATCTCAAAGGATGGAGATGTATTTGTATCCCTTAATTCGTGTGATCAGGTGAATATGTAACAAATTGTGACTGTCTAGTGACTAACTCACCTTTGATACACTGTGATTGTGTCTTTGTAGCACAGACAGCAGAGTAATTGTGTTATACAGCAACTTGTCTGTCCCTACACAACGAAATATACTGCATTTTTAAGAATACAGCTAGGTTTCCTAACAGCAAGGCACCATTAATAATAATAATTATACTGCAAGACTCATCAATATTTTGTTACACCCCAATTGTTCACCTGTGAATATGACTTAAAAGTCTAAATATTCTTACTGATACTTAAAAACTTAAGTAATAAATAAAAACGCAGAACCCTATAAAGAATGGTTTTATTTTCCTGAAAGCAAGTGTTCTCCAACATGCCAAACTTGTGCTGTGTTCCTATATAGAATAGCAGCATAGACTAGTTCATTCAGCATTTCACAATTTAAGGCAAATCATTTCTATGCATATGATTAAATAGTCAAAAAAACACACACCAATGTGTAAATTCCAGCACATTTTAGCATGAAGCACGCAATATTCAATATTTTTCATGCACCTGCAGTCACCTCCATTATCGGCACCCATGGTAAAGATGAGTATAAGGGTTGCAAGTTCACCTTTTGGTGAAATACTGTAATCCCACACGGACAATCCGAGGAAAAATCTTACCAAAAAAACCTTCTCAACAAAAAATGTGTTAAAAAAACCCACATAGACTATAATTATAGCCAGTGTAATTTCTCCATTTATATTTTAAGTTGATCAGAGTGTCTAGGAACTTTCCATCAGTAATTCATGACCATGTTTCACTGGGGAATATAAAGGAGGTGACACAAATCAAATTCTCTTAGATATTCTTCAGCGTGAGAGAGAGACGCTACAGTTCTAATAAGTTACAAGTGTGGTGACTTTCATAAGTCAGGGAATGACTATAAAATTGGCATAATAAACAAGGTTCAGTTAAGACCTTAAATGATTTCATTAAACTTGCCTGTATGAGGACACAAGTTTACTTTACTCCCATGCACAGTGAGAGGAATCGGAACTTTAATCATTCTTACTCCTCTTTATCAGGATAGCCATATTTGTGTCTGCTGATGTTTAGGTGATACATGCACATTTATAAACTGTAGAAATGGTGACCAGATCCAGCTACAAAAATGTATTAATTACTTAAGAGTTACAAATGTAGTTAAATAAATAAAATGCAGACAGTTTAGCACAGTAGCGCAGTGTCAGCTAAAAATTCTGTTCTTCTGGAATGAAATACATGTATCAGGAAATATTTGTTTGAAATATTGGTCAAATCTAAGCATTGGCTCAATGCTGACATTTCATGGGGAAAAAACCCAATAATCTGCTGATGTTCTGATTAGGGATAAAACAATCCATCAATTTGTAACAATGCACTGGTTTGTTTTCCAATAATATGATTCCACTCTTCACTGTTTATGACTACTGTGTCTAACTTTTACTAATTACATGTTCAAATTATATTTTTTGCATTTGAGAGTTCACAGAAATATAAGTGTGTGGAATTTCACTTTATCTGTTCATATCAACTGCAGACGCCCATCAAATCACATCGCATTGTGACAAATATTGGGGTAGCATCAGATAGCCCAAATAGCTAAAAGAATCAATGTGAATTGCATCAGGATGAAACTTGTGATTTATATTCCTAAAACTCATAAAACCAATATTACCATGCATCCCTTCTTGTAACTGCAATGGGAACTATGACAAATATGGGGAGAAAGCATATGACAAATCTCAGTAAGTCAACACTGTAGAAGCCAATTTCACATTCAAAATTTTGTGGTGTAGCATTTCACACAAACTGCTCACAGCAACTATTTAGAAGCACTGCTGAACACAACTGTTCTGACATTGTATTCACATCAGCAGATATCTGAAGAGCCTAAGGTTACTAAAACAGAAGTTAATAATAGATATAAATAAAAAATATATGAAGCAATCAGCAAGGCACAAAATCATGCCAAACGACGGCATCCCTTTTTACAATCTGCATAATGAGTTCAGTGGCTTTGAGGCTGTGGAAAAAGTTCATCTAAGCATCGCTGAAGGTTTTCATTCTTTTCAGGATTATGATTCTCCTTGATCTTCTTCTTGATGTAGCGTGCCGTCTCTTCCCGGGCTTGCAGGCTAGGACTTGAGCTTGAAAGGAAGCTGCGAAGCAGGTCCTGGTTGGCCTCTACTGACATGCCCAGGAGAAAACGCAGGAAGATGTCATAGTTGGCATTTTTGGCATGCAAAGCTTTGTCTACAGCACTTTTCTGCAGCTCTGCCAGAGATGGCTCCTTTGTGCTTGTGAACACTTTGAACTTGTGACTGTCAAGAACGTTCTTCCCGTGGTTCTTGAAAGAAAGGAAAGCATAAAGAGCAGCTATGTATTCATGCATAGTTGGATGAATAAAGCAGTTTACTTCCTCTTGATACATCACATATTTCTCCCTGAAGAACTGCGTACAGAGGCCTGCAGTAACCACAGCATCTGTGTTATGCAGATCAGACTCTTTCCAGTGCTCCGTCTCGATCTTAAACACGTTCTTCTCCAGCATCTGGAAAGCCATTTTCCCAAGCCTCATAAGGAATTCTTGATCACTGAGAATGGGCTGCCCTTCTGTCGGGCAGTTACGCAGTTTCTGGCTACGCATGCCAATGTGCACCAGCAGCAGGTTGGTATAGAAGTGAGTTATTGCCTTGGGGAGCTCCGTCCTTGCTGGTAGGTTTTGGAGATCTCTCTCAAGCACATTGCACACAACCCAGCAGAACAATGGCATGTGGCACATCAAGTACAGTGTCTTGCAGGACTTGATGTGAGCAATCATTCTCTCTGCTAGCTCTTTCTTTACAATGACCTTCCTAAAGTATTCTTCTCTCTGTTCATTTGTAAACCCACGAACCTCATGTAACCGGTGGACGCATTCTCCGGGAATCAGGTCATACGTCACAGGTCTCGTGGTTACCCACACATAGGCAGTGTACAAAAGGTTTCCTCTGATCAGATTGGTGATTAGAAGTCTTAGTGTTGTTGGCTGATACAGATCACACCAGTATGCGGTTCTGCGAAAGTCAATGGGAACGATACAGTCGTCCATGCCATCGCAAATGAACATCACAAGGCAGTCGTCAAAGTCAAGGGTATCGACTTCTCTCATTTCTGGATAAAGCCTGCAGATTAGATCCATGAAGGCAATTGTGCCATCTGCCATCTGGTTCAATTCTTTGAAAGGCAGAGGAATTAGAAAAAACAATTCTTGGTGTGCAATTCCCTCTACCCAGTCTAGGATAAACCTCTGAACTAAACATGATTTCCCAATCCCTGGAGTACCTTTAGTTATCAGAGTCCTCATATGCCTTTTCCTCACTTTCTCAAGTTCAAATATGTCCTTGTATGAAACCACCTCTTGCTCTGAACGGCTATACTCTTGTAGCTCCTCTATCTTCCTAAACTCATGTTCACTATTTACCGCAGCATGCCCACCAACTGTTATGTGTAGGTCTGTGTAAATAGAGTCAAAAAGGTTTTGATGTCCATGCTGGGCCAGACTCCCATGAATGTTCTCGTACTTCCTTTTCAGAGTCAGTTTCAGCTCATAACGGACTTCGTCTGCACAGGAGAAGGAGAAGCACCATTAAGTACACACTTTCACATGTCAATGAAAACAAGAACAGAGTAGTTGTTCATTTATCCCTTACTTCTTTTACACAACCCCTGCAGGTAGTTGACCAGTTTCTTCAAGTTCATTTCATTCAGGAGGAGTTGTGTGATCTTCAGGGTCACCTCTATATCACATATCTCTAACATTTTATCTACCACATCAACAATGTCCAAGCCATCCAGTGGATCTTGAAAGCACTCTGGGTAGCGCTCCCATAACATGCGTTTAAAGCTTTTCAACTCATCTGCAGTCAGCTTCTGTAGGCAGCTTTGGAGTACCTGAAATTAAAAACAGAATTCCTTTAAAAGAAAACAGCATTTTGAGAAACTCCGACTTACATAACATACTGTATGTCAATAGTGGTTAAGACTTCAGTCTTTCAAAATAAACATTATTCAAAAATCCACACATCTTTACAACTGATTTATACTACAATACTACAAACAGATCTGACAGTAATGCAGTGGAAAACTTCACATGACGATGAAATATTGTCATGTTGAAATGTTTCTCACCTTAAAAGCAAATTCAACTGTAAGTGCAGGATGCCGCTTCTCATTAGGATCCTTTACTAACTCTGGTTTTACTAGAGGAAGAGCACTTGGTTGGCTACTAGACTTTTTCCGTGACCTACAATTTAAACAGACTCATATAAGTCAGTTTCATACTGAAGAGAGATCATTTCAAGAGCAGATTTGCATGTACAACAAACCTCAGAATTACAGTTTCTCTCAATCGATTTGGTTCATTTCTCACATCAGAATTGAAATTCTCAAAACTGTTCATACAATCTCCACATCTCCTTGTCACTTGTGCACATCATAATAGCATTTCTCATTATTTCTCATTTTGCAAATGCTCATGTACAATTATCTGCTGTTTTTTACATTATCAGTTGCTTATGTCATGTTCATCAAAATATGTTCTACTGATTGTCTGTTAAATTGTCTTACCCTCCAAAACATTTAGGCTTTGGGTCATCGCCTCGGTCATTCCAATCAAAAGTGCTGAACATGTTGTCATAATCTCTCAGGCATCATTTGTACATTTCTATGAAACTTTTTTGGTCAATTTTGGTAAAATTGATGAAGTTGTGCTCAGGTGAATCTTGGCTTTCAATTAAGAAGAAAAAATTGTTAATGTTTAGATCAAACAATAGTGAAACAGCTCTCAACGACACCAGATGAGCATGAAACTGCTGAACAAAGTTCCATTTCAAAGACATGGTGACAGGGTGAAGAGCTGGGGTACCACTATGTAGCCTACAGGTAAAACTGTTATGCATACTGACATATTTGCTGTGGCTGAAACATCAGTAACTGTTTCTTGTCCAAGATGAACATTATATGTACTTCATTACTCCTTTTGTGCTGCAGTCTATCATAGAGCTGGAATCAGGAGAACCGCTCCACGCTTTTAGACCTCAATGAGGTTTCAAACTTGTAAAATCCAGAAGGCATAGTCGAAACATTATTGGCCAAAAGGCTACCACTGATGTACCAGACCAACGAGGAGGAAACATCACAATATGTGCTGCTTACACATATTCCCATTATAGGGCCCTATAACACACAGCATCTTGTTACATTCTTGTACACCCTCATATCCCTGATAATGAGAGAGGTGTGATGCAAGTAGATTTGCCCAAATATGTGATTATTTGGGATGTTGTGAGTTTCTACTGCTCTTACAACATCAGGCTATGATTTGCCACTTATCATATAATGCTGTTGGAGTTCATCCCCCCCTGTTCCCCATCCCTAAACCTAACTGGAGTTCTTCTCAGACTGGAGATAGAAGGTGTATAATCACCAACCGCATACCCAGGGAAATCTGCTGACTGTTATGGGTGCAGCTTGTGAGGATATCACAGCAGATGCCTGCAGAAGCTGAATTAGACACTCCAGGAGATTCCTTACACGCTGCATTGCAAGGAAAGATATCCAGTGTGGTCCAACAGATCGAGTGTCAACATCAGTCGCAGCACTATAATTCCTTAAGTTGTTGTCTGAGTTTGTTTTGAATGTTTAATCTAATTTTGTCATGTTTCCTTTGTGTTATAGAGTGTGCCAAACAGTTGTCCGTCTTTCCTGAATTTCTATAAGATTTTTTTATCACCAAATTGCAGTGTGAGCAATACAGTAAAACAATATTACTGAATAAATTAGATTACAGTGCAGTTTCTTTCAGTCAGTCTCCCACATACAGGAAATTGATACATTCAACTAATAGATCACAGAATATCCAGCGTTTCTGTAATCAAAAGCTGACAACATGACTAAGTATTCTGACGGCCTTGTTCCTAGGCATTGAGACACAGACGAGACATTCTGATGGCACTGACTAGTCGATTGACAAATATTTGCTTCTGAGGCAAAAACAAATAATTGTGAGTGAGGTACAGGCTTTTGCAGATATTTCATTGAGTTTTGCTGTTTGCACTAACTGTTGTGAGAAATGCACTGATTGTGATGAGAATGTTAATCATGATGTGAGAAATGAACCAAAATGACTGAGAAAAACTGTAAATGCACACATCCAGGCAACTGCACTCACTTTCGTTCAGCCTTGCTCTCGCCTTCCTCATCCTCATCGCTGTAAATGGAGCAACTGCTTGATGCTGAAGAGTTGTCTCTCACCAGTTTGACCCTGTAGAAACATGGTACTTCAGAGGAGACACCAAAGCTCTAATCACCTTCAAACTTTGAGGGTGTATAAGTATGGAGAAAACTACTTTTCTTCTCTTTTGAACACTGTATTATGTAGTACCTCTACATGATGTTTAACAGGAACACAAAGGCTTATACAACACGTTCATCATATGTCTAAAGCGCTATTCAGGCTGGATGAGTTCATCTGGGAATGTTTGTAACAAACCATTTTATTTGTCTCTTCAGTGATGATCCTGAATTTGGTCAGTAACAAAATGACTCCACAATGAGCAAGTTTCAAGTGCTGCATTTCCTACAAACCCCAATAATCTCAGGGTAGGGTCTCTGGATACAAAATATGGAAAGTAGCAGAGGTCACAAATCCTCTTAACCAAAAGCCTGGAAAATCACCAGAGGAAACAAATGATCAGAAGAATGGCAAATTTGATGAAAACAGGAGAAACTAATTTTGCCTGGGGAGGAGGGAGAACAACACCAACATGTTTGTTCAGTGATTTAGGCAAATATAAAAATCACAGAAGGGCACCTGTAAAAGAAGAAATTACCACAGGACTCACATGTGTGTTTAATCCCATCTGAATAAGGCTTAACACACATTGAGAATATTTAAGTTGTGTTAGTTAAATGCAACACATGGAGTTACAATGACTCACTGAGTGACAGCAGTAGGAGATTCCTCATCATCAGCTTCTGTTTCTGACATGTTGAAGGACCAGCCATCACTGTGCATTGACATATAACTGGGTGCAGGTGATGCAGCTCTCTCCACATCAAATCTGAGAAAAGCATTTATCAAAAGAGAAATGACCAAGAAAATAACATGACAACCCGAGGGTAATTATGTTTATTTCTGGATTAACTCCACTGTTAAGTTTTAGTATTATTAATAAGTGAACTACAAGATTACTTTGCAATTTCATTTGATTTAATTAAATTGGTATTAATTAGAATTCTGTATTAAAACATTTTAAAACATATCAAACCCGAAAAGATGTGTATCATTGTATCTCCAACAATTATTCCTAATAATACATAAGAACCAGGGCTGACTACAGTCATTTTCCATAGCAATTACCTTTCTCAGTTACATTTCAGTTTTGGCAACTACAGGTTTGTACTTTATAATAGTTTATAGATACATTACTAAAATATAAACCCCACATATATCAAGTAAAAAAGGAATATTACATATAACATATATGGTGGAGGGTTCTTTCTGAAATAGGACCAACACAAAATGTGCAGCAACAGATGAACTACAGTCTCTGACTTTACATCTACAAGGTGGACCAACAAGGTAAGTGTGTCTAATACAGAGGAAAGTGATCTAACATAGTGTTTAATCTCCAGCAGTACATGGGGTTTATATTTAGTAATTTAATTGGATGTTAAATGTTTTATTTGTCCCAAACTTGCATATTGTATTGTTAATAACACATTTAAAACCACTGTAGGTGCACAACACTGGAGAAAAATCAAATGCATCAGAACGTCTAAATTAAATCTGATCTGATGTCGTTAGTGTTGGTGTTAAACTCCAAAAGCAAGTTGGACCAGTTTTACCACCAGGTGTCACATTTGCACTGCCAGTATAACCAGTCCAGTCCTGCACTGGTATTACATTCCCTGCTGAGAAAAACTTGTCTAACCCACCACGGTTAGTAATGAGGTACCTTTCTGCTGTTGGTTCCCATGGTGTCAGATCCAGTGATAGTCTTCTGTCTGGTATCACATCGTCCTCCTCGTCTCCCTCCTCAGTGCCGTAAGCGGAGGCGCCTTGTCCGAGCGGAAGACTGTTGTCCGACTCTACGTCCACCATGTTGGGCTCTGAGGCTTCCTGTGTCCGTTGTGCTGCGCTGTCTCTGTGTGTAAAACCAGTCAAACTGTGTTATTATCACCTGTTTCTCTGTAGCTATCACCAGCCACCAAATTCCTGACCGTCTTTACTTCCGCTTAAACAAAAGTTCTGAATAAAACACAAAACAGCTGCACAACAAACATGTTTAACAGACTTGTTCTTACACTTTAAAATCGTTATGGTGGTAAGATAGGTTGCTTACGTTTTCCGTAAATGTTTACCCGTCCATTCCTGTCCAAATGCGGTTCTGAGCTTCCAGCTAAAGTCCCAGCAACTTTTATTTTAAAAAAACGAAACCTGCAGAACCGCTGAGGCTCTAAACGCTCAAACAACACTACGCTAAGCAGTACATTATGCTCTACACAATCTTTTAAGAATATCTGAGTCACGCTGATTTAGTGAAACGTTTAAAAATGAACCACCAACAGCACTGCACCTCAACTATCCTCTTAGGCCGCAAACTTTACTTTCGTTTCTGTTTACTTCCGGATTCTCTTAAAGAGACCGCGCTTCAAATAACTCACTGCCTACTGTATATAATTTTTCTCAAACTCTATACCCTGTGGTCTGACCCAACACGTTGACATGACGCTGTAGAGTGGATACTTCATGCACTTTTGTTGTTGAAATGTATTCCTTTATAATAAGTTAATAATAATAATAATAATAATAATAATAATAATAATAATTATTATTATTATTATTATTATTATTATTATTATTATTATTATTATTGTTGTTGTTGTTATTTATTATTTTGCTGTGTATTATTTTTTTATTTTACTGCAAGTTCTAAGCAAGAGTTTTATTTCTAAAGCTTTATGATCATATCATTGTGTTTTCCTTTTGTCTATGATTTGTGTAATGACTGTTCAGTGGTGTTTTTCATTTTGATTGACTCAGGATCTGATCTGAAAACATTGTTTGGTGTTGAGCACTGTTTGAAATGTTTCAAGGCAATAGTTTGCTTTTGCATGTACATTTACATCATTTAGCAGACACACTGCTTTGTTTACATTAAGAGAATTATCTCAGCTAGTACAGACAGGTTAGAGTCCAAACTAGTCTTCAGACACTGTTAGAACAAAACCATCACTAATATCTAGAAAGAAGGAAAGACACACAATTATACACAATATAAGAGCTTTACAATGTATTACAATCAGTGTTATAAACTAGTGCTGCTTAAGTGCTCCACAAAGAGATGCTCTTCAGTCTGTGTGTGTGAAGACTGTGAGGGACTGTGCTGTTTGAACAGTCAGTGGGAGTTTGTTCCACCACTTCAGTGCAAAGACGAAAGAAGAAGAGTCTTGATGTTTGTCTTCCACATTTTTTGAAGGATGGCAGGTCAAGTCAACCATTGCCATTAGGTAGAAAGGGGCTGGTCCATTTCTAGCTTTGTACACAAGGCAAGCATCACAATTTTGAATCTAATGCAAGCAGCTACAGGAAGCCAATGAAGTGGAAGCAGCAGTGGAGTGACTTGAGAGATTTTGGGTTGACTGAAGACTAGTTGAGCAGCTGCACTCTGGAACGGGCCTGATGGCTCACATAGGAAGACCAGCCAAGAGTGAGTTGCAGTCAGTGGTGGACAGTAACGAAGTAAATGTAATTCGTTACTGTACTTAAGTAACATTTCCATGTATCTGTACTTTACTTAAGTACTTTTATTTGGTAAGACTTTATACTTTTACTTCACTACATTTGAAAGCAAAACTTTTTACTTTTCACTTCGTTACATTTACAGAAACATCTCGTTCCTTTTTTATTTTTAAATCAACGCTTAATAAAATACCGAAAAGTCAAAGTGTACCGTATAGGGTTGCCACCCGTCCCGTAAAATACAGAATCGTTCCTTATTTGTGAACTAAAAGTCATGTTCCGTATTGAGCTGATACGGGACGCGATTTGTTCCGTATTTTCATCAAAGGGGGAGAAATGCGATTGAACTGAGAGAGCGGCCTCCAAAAACAGTCACCTTATATTAAACGGAGACGAGTCACACACTAGGATCCAGCGGAGCTGCTCAATCTGAAGCCCGCCTACAATCTCACTGATTAGCTCAGCCGTTTGT
>BRDA01004685.1:7454-19868 GCA_036984385.1 Crenuchus spilurus
TGGTCATTCTCGTCTCACACTTCCAAGTCAATCGTCCATTCTCGTGTCAATATATCATATAATGTTACGTGTGTTGTAATACCACTGTATGGTCTCAAGTTTTCTCCTGTGTAACAACTACGTGCAGAACGACCGTGTATAACTGTGCTCTTACCTGCTAACTGAACCTTCACACTCTGCTCTTACTGGTGCAATGTGACATTAATGAAGACTGGCCACCAGACTGGTCCAGCCTTACATTTAAGCAAGCAACCGGTTACAAACGTTTCTTTTTAAGAGTGTATAAGTAGCAATGATGCAAAGCTGGACACACATTGACTGTTCAGTTAGCCACAGAGCTCAGATAAAATCTCACCACTCAAACATCTTATTAATAGCACCTTATCTATTATTTCATGATGGACATTGTTTCAGGGCCACTTGATGTAAGTTTCTGAGGTTGCTTCTCACTGCAGCTAATAAACCTCTGTCGTCTCTTGTCACTCTGCTGCTTAAGCCTTTCCCTGCCTCTAATCAATAGGTAATATGAGAACACAGGACCTCAATAGAAAGAAAAAAATCAGATGATTATCAATCTCTGACCGACAGTTTTACATCCGTGGGGACTAGTTCTCAATGGATGGACTTTAAAAAGCATTAATCGTGCTCAGATGTTGGACTGCTGTATAACTAAACAGACATGGGACTTCTGGGAAATGATATATAGCTCTGGATAAAGGAGATCACTCAAAATATCGAGTTCAGACCTGAATCCTGCTGTAAACCACAACAATGTGGTCAAGAGGAGGCTGGATGATCCAGAAGGCATTAAACAAAGCTGAGCAAAAAGTCACCCAGCAGTAAAGTGAAATGCTGGTGAAAAGCTTCTCACTTATTCCTGTCAGTACTGATTTTCTGAAATCATCTTAAGTTCAAACGTTAGTATTGTATTCTTTAAAGATATACTGTATATATAAATATGAACTTATCTTTCCATTATTTGAGGTCCGAGAACCTTAACATTTTGGGTTATTTTTGTTTGTTATTTTCTGCAAATAAATGCTCTAAATGAGAATATTGTTATTTGGAATTTAGGAGAAATGTTGTAAAATATAGTAAAACCTCATCAGATGACCACAGTCATATTGTTGCACTATTTTCACTAAGGTATCTTATAGGGGTGCAGGAAAAAATCACTTCGAGCTCGAATTGCATTTCTCACACTGAGCGATTCAGAATCGATTCTCGTTTTCCAAAAATCGATTTTCTTGCGGGTGCGGATGTGCCTTCTCAGCCACCGTAGTGCTAGGCAAAACAAGGAAGCAGCGTCAGCTATGTACAGGCATGCAAGCCAAGCCACAGTCTTTGAAAGCAACCATTTGGAAACACTTTGGATTTTACCATCAACCCGGCCCGGGTAAGAAAGGGCTTGACGTGACTCATGCGATTTGCAGAGATTGCAACGGTAAAGTAACGTATTTCGTTTCCATTTGAAAAAATCAGAGGAAAATCGATTTGTGACCCCAAGAATTGATTCTGGATCGATTTGTTCGATTCCCAAAGATTTGCAGCCCTAGTTTCTTATGTTATTCTGATATATATATATATACACACACATTGGAACCTTGAATTACGAGTGAATCAACGTACACATTTACTGAGCTATGAGTCGTCGCTCTAGTTTTTTTTTGCTTTATGATTCCAGCTGAGATCTGAGTTACGAGTGAGCTTAGAACACCCACCACTAGGTAGCTCAGCATGTGTTCAGGTCACATGGTTACCTTGCCATGCAAGCATCTCTGTCCTATCGCTGTTGCCATTTAGGTTATTTTATCAGTGTTGAGAAGAAAAGGACGATGTCTGTAGAAACTTGGTCTCTTGAGTGTGAGTCAAAGAACATTCACACGTTTCTGGAGAGAACCATGGGTTATTTATTTATTTATTTATTTTTACTAGAGATGCTATGGCCAGGAGTAATCAACAGAACAGCAGCAGGCAGATTAGCTCAGTCAGTGAGCGAACACAAGACATGAATATTAAATCAAGATCATCATTTTTAACCAAATGATCCACAATACGTTAAATTTAGCAATAAAAAGTAGCATTAAGTGTGTAGCAAGTAAGTTAAATGAAAGGGTACGAAATCTCCACCTCCGTCAGCATCTTCATCTGATATTCAAGGTAAATATACTTAATAAAACCAGTTTATTTCTTTACATTCTCTTTTATTATCTATTATTTTTACACATTATTTGTTATTTCTAAAAAAAAAAAATCTTATTTAAACACTGGTGTGGTTTTTGGGTTGCTGGAAGCGATGAATAGCATTTCAGTCTGGAAATGGAATTTGATATACAAGTAAATTGAGTTACGAGCTTGATCACTGAACCATTTAAACTCGTAAGTCAAGGTTCCACTGAATAAATACAATATATTGTTTATTAGATTGGTCCTGAGGCACTAGTGGCGCCATCATACTGATCAGAGAACACATTTGCTCCAGAAAACCAAATAGATATTCATATGCAATGTAATGTAGTTCAGAATAAATTCCAGCCTGCTTTTCAAATAAAGAAGGATCCAAGAACCTGGGCAAGCATGATGAATGCCACCCTTTTCATATGGAGTTTATTAAGCTTGGCAGTGCTAATTGAGATGTCAAATGTAGGCCATTCCCATGCATGGGTATTCAGAGCTGAGATATGTTAAATACAGTGTAATGTTAATACTGTAATTTAGGACTATAAATTGTAGCTCAGATAGATTTTTGACAATTTTTTGAGTCAACCTTTCACTCTAAAAAAAGGTCTCAAAAAGGGCTCTTTGAAGGAATGCAACAAAACAAGGGTGCTCATTCCACCAACCTAGTGAATTCAGATCTAACACAACTAGATCTAATATCCCTCAAAAGCCTTCGGTAACTATCAAGTGTGCATTTGGAGCTGACATCATTATGGTAGTAGATCTCCAAGACCAGGATTGGACAGCTCTGCCATAGTAGAACAACTTTTAATGCTCTAAAGAACCATGTTACCGAAAAGAACCAAAAGTCTTCAGAGGTCTTCAATTTTTAACCCTGAATCTAGTTTCTGGTCCTGGAATCGTTGATGTCAAACTAGAATTGATTGTCAAAGTCTTGTCATACCCAACTGTGTTTGCCAGAAACTGGATCCATGGTCAAGAACTGAATCTCTCAATTTAATAGCTCCAAAGTGTCATTTCTCAGCACCTTTATCCACCTTTAGTATTGTTCCCTACAATATCTGATGCTCAGACCTTTGATTTAACACCAGAGGCCTCTAAATGATCTCAGACAAGATTTGGCTAAACAATGTCACGTGCTCTGTTTGATCCCTCAGGATGGAACGTTGAGCCTTTAGCTAATCTACTTACTTATGATATGTACAACCTACAAGTGCTTTCTCTCCAGCACTGTTAAGTCTCTTTGTAGAACATTTCACAAGGAAAAAAATCCATTTGACAAATGAAATGACATTGATAAATATGGTAATTAATTAAGCATGAAAAAAATCAATAAATAATATCAAGGTACAAAAAGAAAAGTGACTATTTGCCTTCACGTTCAGACACTTGAAACATTTCTTTCACCAACGCCTCCCAAGATTGATACCAGTGTCAACTCGATATCATACAAACAAGGACACTTGAAAAATGAGATGAAGAGAATTAATCAACGGGACCATTAAAGTCGACTCCCCTTGATCAAAAGTGCAGTTTTCCTTTCCTTCCTCCTCATTTTGAATGGATGCTATTGACATTTAGATGAGGCTGCTCTTCACAAGCGTGACATGCTGAGTTAACATCAACAGAGCAAAAGCAAGGATTGACAAAGGGGCTTTAGCAGTGGTCTATTGGCTGAAAAATTAGGCTTATAAAACATCAAGCTAAGTATCAAATGGGGGGAATTATGACATGGGTGAATTCCATCTGAGACATGAATGAGAAAACAGGATTATGAATTTTTTCAGGCTTCTTGCCGATAGGAAAACGAGAGTTCGGACCAAATTAGAATAGAGTCGATGTCTCAAAATAGTGTAGAGAGGATTTGGAGAGTCTTTGGGCTTAATTCAGTCCTAATTAATTTACTGAGAAACCACTTCTTTAGGGAGAAGTATCTCTTCTACCCCACTTCTGCTTTTGAGAGGAAATGAAACTCTGCCCTGATTCATAGTAATTAGTGAAAATGCGACTTCTGTGGTTTAGTTCTCACTGCAGATTTACTCGTTGAATTGCCCCGTAATTGTACATTTCCCGAAGCACCCTACTTTACCTTTGTTTCACAGTGCAATTTGCAAAGAGCAATAACGTTAACCTCTTCAAGAAAATAATGACATTGTCACCTTTTCGACACAATTGTCTGTTGATACTTTTTCAGACCTTCCCATAGTTTGAGATCACATCACCTCAAACTAGGGAATGGAGTAGCTGTCAATATAACACACATGCAGTATTTATCTGAGGACTGCTGAGATTATGGTAGAGTTGAATAAGTTTGCCTTCACACAAATCTAGAGGCTCGTCTGATTCATCTCTCTCATATTCTGAGTTGTCCTGCTGATGTGCACCATCTACTTATGTAGCCAGTCAGAGGACTGTTGTTGGTCATGCTGCTAATCCTGGCCAAGGTCTGGGGAGGTGCGGGTCACGGTCACCATGCATTCCTGACTACCCTGAGTCCTCCTCAGGCTGGTATACAGCCGTTCATCCAGGTTGCTCATCAGTTTATCTGATGGACTGATGTCCACCACGCTGTGCAGGTAGTCTTTGTCCACAGGGTCCTGGTCTACATGTACATTTTCTGGAATGTGAATGACTGTATCTGAGCTAGTGTTTTGTTGCATCGTTGAAGGACTGGTTTCCGTGACTGCTGTCTGTGACCACATGTGTGCCTCCGGTATCCCAGAGTCCTCGATGGCGCTGTCCTGTGACGGGCTGGAAAAGAATACAGTTGGACGACTCTCTGTTGCTGTTTTTATCACAGGACTCGTGTTGTTGCTGCTGTTATTGGCATTGTCTTCAGGTGCTGGACCAGCACCATGGGCCTTGGGTGATTCAGTAGTGCTTCCTGTACTTTCACTGGCAGCTCCCTCGCTGCCCCCTCCCTCGCTTGCCTCCTCATCTGCAGCACTAGCAATGCGTGGCAAAGTGCTATGATATCGAGTGTCCAGTGGGTAGTTTGCGCTGTCGCCCCTCCGCAAGGCATAACTGCGCTGTCTCTCAAGTGAAGGTGAATAGCGTGCCCCTCCTGGGTCACTGTACTGCTTGGTTCGTTGCCACTGCTTGCGCAAATGGATTCTTGAGCGGTGCCGGTGCCGGAGTGAGGGCGAGCCCTGTTGGTCAAACTGGGGATCATGACGCAGGAATTCATTAAACAGAGCCTCTGTCTTCTCATCAATGCTGTAGTCTCGACGACGGAAGCGTGGCCTGGGCTTGGTTTGTGAATGTTCAGATGTATCACTAGCTGAGACACTTGGTCCACTCTGCGGTTCGCTAATGACACCCTCTGACTCGATACTAACGGTGCTTTCTGAAACCTCTTCTTCCAGCTCCTCTTTGAACAACCGAGTCTCGAAGCTTTCACACACTGTTCCCTTCCTGCCAGCATTGGTGAAAAAGCGGCGCCGTTCTGATGCTGTCTTGCCAGATGTACTTCCAAACAGCCGCAGTTCCTCTGGTGCCTTGCACGGAGCCTCAATGGAGGCATAGCCGCTGTCCATCTGCAGAAGTTTCCGGCTACCTGCATCGCTGTCACTGCCTCTCTCAGAGTCCACACTGTCCCTGCCATTCTTCCTTCCACTCAAGTCCCTCCCAGTGTCATCATATGGCAGCTCGCTATCTCCATCAATCTCATCATCAATATCCTGTGACTGGAAACTGGGCACACCAGTTCTGGAGGCCCCAGCACCCCCTATTGAACAGACACTGTCGGCGTCACTGCGTGTAGAGTCTTTGTCGTTACTGCTCAAGTCAGAGGAAGCATACTGCTCCAGTGATGCACGTAGGCTCCAGATATCCCGGTAGAGATTGGGCTGCTCCAGGCTTTCCTGTCTGATCCCCAAACCAAACTCAGCACCTCCTGCCACACTCGTACCTTCTCCTCCTGTTGCTCCAACCATGATCTCTCCGTCCTCCTCCACCTCTTCCTCCCCTTGACACCCAGTGGGTTCTGGGAACTTGTGGGCAGCTTGAGTCCTATGTTCTTCGATTCCTTGACTCACTTCCAAAACAGCTTTAACCTCTAACCTACAGGAGACCAAAATCAAAGCAAATGATTGCTATAAAGGGAGATGATGCACAAAACAGTCATCTACAAAGACCAAGTAAAGGGAGAGGCAACAACTATTGATTGATTTTAGGACCTTCTGGTGCACTACTGTTCTGAACAACTTTTAACTGGATGAAGAGACAATAAATGTGACTGTACCCAAAATAACTTGCAGGAAACAGATTAATTAATTGCTGAGCATTTCACTATTCTATCTACAGCATATGGTAAGAATATGGTGAAGTGATGTAGGCAGTAAGCTGTTTGCCCTTATGTCAACTGTAGGAAATAATTGCACTGTCTGTAAAGTGACTCTGACCAAGGACAAGGATGATCTTTCAGAGTAAAACCTACGTAGATAAAGGTGTAGGTGAAAAGTCTGTACCTGCTAAGAGGAGCTGGAGGTAGGGGTGGACGTACTGCGGTGGATGGTTCCAAAGAGCCAGCAGAAAGTCGTCTAGGAGGGTCCGAATGGGACTGAGAGGGAAGGGCACATAGCAGGAAGTCACTGCCCCCAGCCCCACTTGTGCCAGGTCTAAGGGAGTCCTCCTCCCCCTGATCAAGCGTTTCACTCGCTGCTCTCTGCCTCTGAAATGTTCGCCTTCGTGGAGAACCTGACACAGACCAGAGTACATTGTTTGTTGCAAGTTTAATGTGCACTTGAAGGAAAGAAAGACAGAAAGAATGCAAAAACAGAAAAGGAAAAGACAAGGCACCAGGTCAGTGCTGTGGGTTGTCCAGTGCTCCCATGCCTCAGTAATAACAGGATGTAATGGGATCTAGGGCTCATTAGGAGGAAATGAACATGCCACACTCGCTGACCTTTCACGTCAGGTGAAGGATAATGCAATTATTACATCATTAATTTAGCAGGCAGAATCTCTCCATCTTCTCCGTCTGCAGACCCTTCTGAGTCATTCCCAGCTCACAGTCAGCCTTCGCTCAGCGTTATCAGCAGAGCTACTCTACCAACAATCTTATTGATCCAGTATTGATTGGTCTCAAAAGGCCTGTTCATTGAGCCCTGCAGAGTGCTTAAGGCAGGCTTTCCTGTGGATGTCATATGTTGCTGTAATCACTGGTGAGCTCGATTTTTGACCAGATGGATTGAAAAACTAATATTTATAATGTACTAAATCATACTATAACTAAATAAAAAGACACATGTACATTTATCTATGAAATCAAACTCGTTTCAAACATGATCCTTGTGTACAACTGCCTGACATATTCTGATATTTCCCACTTTAAAATAGCACTGCATTGTACTCATAAAGGGCTTAGTGAAATCAGATCTAGTAGAGCAGATCTATTACAGCAACATCACTACTATAGTATTATAGTATCTAGGCATTAATATGAGAAACAGATAAGAATTAGCTTGTTACATTGGACAGAAACCATCTCATTCACTTAACACATACAACCCCAAATCAGGAAAAGTTGGGACAGTACGGAAAATGCAAATAAAAAACTGTTTCTTTCATTTACTTTGAGTTTTATTTGATTTTAGACAGCACTAGCACAAGATATTTCATGTTTTGTCTGGTCATCTTCATTTTATGTTAATAAGCATCCACTCCTGCATTTCATGCCTGCAACACTTTACAAAAAAAGGTGGGACCAGAGAATTTAGGGCTGGTAATAAGGTAAAAAAAATAGGCGACATCACCTGGAGATTTTAATCATGATTTGGTACAAAAGCAGTATCCACAAAAGACTGAATATTTCAGAAGCGAAAATGGGATCTCTCTGGATGGACTGTCACACAGTGGAAACATGTTTTGTGGTCAGATGAATCAGAATTCCAGATCTTTTATGGAATAAATTGACAGAGTGTGTTCCAGTCCAAAAAGGACCACCCAGACTGTTATCAGCTGCAAGTCCAAACGTCAGGGTCTGTCATTGTATTAACTTGTGTCAGGGTCCTTGACAAGGTTAATTCACACTTCTGAAAGTACATAAAAATTTTAGAGCAGCATATGCTGCCTTCAAGATGACATCTTTTCCAGGGACGTGCATGTAAGACAATGCAAAACCACATGCTGCACACATTACAAAGGCATGACTGCAGAAGAAGTTGGTACGGGTACTGGTGGGTAATGGTCTGCATGCAGTCCTGATCTCTCTACAACAGATACTGTGTGGAGACTTTTGAAATAAAAAATGTGATGAGAACCCCATATTATTACACACCTTACGATGTGTTTGCAGGAAGAATAAGGAAAATTACACCTGAAACACTTCATCACTGTAACACTTCACTATCTTCAGTGCCAAAATGTCAACATTACAAAGCTTTACTGTCCCAACTTTTTTGGAATGTGCTGCAGGCTGTTGATATGCAGGAATGGATGTATATTAACAAAGTTTTAACCAAAGAAAACATGAAATATTTTGGTTAAGTAAGGTTCTTCTTGGCTAATAAATAAATGAAGACTTCA
This sequence comes from Crenuchus spilurus, assembly GCA_036984385.1. Lineage (NCBI taxonomy): Eukaryota > Metazoa > Chordata > Actinopteri > Characiformes > Crenuchidae > Crenuchus > Crenuchus spilurus. Next base: position 16,164 of record BRDA01004685.1, read on the forward strand.
CATGAATATGAGTTGTATAATAGAATCATTAATGATTGGTTCATCAGAGCACGTTATCACACATTTGTATTATTTATAAACTGTTTCCACTGTTCCACTGAGATCCACTGTTATTGTGTTACCATAATAATAATATTATTGTAAAGAGTTAATGGTAATAATAAAAATAAATAAATAAATACATTAATAATAATAATAATAATTATTATTATTATAATTAATATTAATAATTATATTATTATTATTATTATATTATTATTATCTCCTTAATCTCAGATCTTTCAGCAATCAACTGATTCTTCCAGTGAAATGCTCTAATGCTAATTCAGAACTTTGTGTTCCTTCATTAATACAGTACTGAAATTGAGGGATGATTTAATTACTTTAATTTTAATAAATGCATATTTTTTTTTACTCCCATATACTTTTGCTCCTCACCTCTCATGTCCAGACTGGCTGCTCTGTGGCTGCTGTCAAACTTCCACTTTTTGATGGTGAAGTAAGGGCTGGCCCCTTCCAGGCTGGCATGGCGTCTGAGTCGGGACAGGAAGTGCAGCATGGTGCCCTGCCCAGATCCTGAGCCTCCAGCTGCTCCTCCAGCTGCTCCACCTACTCCTATCGCTGTGGAGGAACCAGGATCACCTTCTATCCTCATACCAGCACCTCCCATCGCCTCCATCTGAGAATGAGAGAGCTGGATGAGAAATCAGCAAAACCTCACAAAACCAAATAGCTGAAATCAGGGAACTGACCTGTGATGGGGTTTTGTATCAGCTGTCAGTTATTTTTAGGATTTGAGAGAATGTGGTTCTGTATTTTCAGGAATGGAAGGTACTTTACAGAAAGTGTATTTACTACTGAAGTAAGCATTTCTACTCTTAATTACATTTCTAAGACACAGAGATGGTCTTAGCATTATGGAAAGGTAGGCAGCTGCCAACAGCGCCTGTGAGTCAACGGCCCCATGAAAGTACAGGTGGAACACTGGGTTCTGCTACTGCAGATTAGAAATGAGCAAAATGACAAAAATAGAATGCAGAGGTACTTGACCCTTGCTTTACTTATGTTGGTTTATAACCAAAAAATCTTGTTTTTATCCTCTATAACTCGTTCAAATCTGCCCCCAGAGTACTGGATAATGTGTTCATGTCTGTGGTAGTCACAGCATAATGGATCAGCATGTGGACCAGGAACATACTGTGTTTTTTATGTTCCTATAATAGAACCTCCATGTCTTCATTGTTGGATGCACTATGAAAGACTCTGAGTAATGCATGAGCACAATTAAAACAGATTTCACATCTCCTTTAAGTTTGAAGGCCATGTCTGACCACCCTTTGATAAAACGAGGGGTGTGTTATCAATGACGTGAAAACGAAGGCTCAAACTTGTGCCCCTCACAACCGTCAGTGATTTTGTACAATTTTGACAGAAAACTCATAAAGTACATCACCTTAACATTTCATTAGCTTCTTCTACACAGCAGTGAGATCAGATGGAGAGAAGAAGATGCTTCAAACTCAGCAATCTCACATGTCTTCTCTATGACGTTTAGTAGAGATCTCACTGACTTCACATTCTCAAAATAACACGAATGAGACATGAATCTCAGTATGATCTGTTTCTCGTCCAAGACCACCAGCCTCCTCACTGTTAATGCTGTGAATAACTATTATAATGTTTATGAAAAGAATCTCATGAAGTATTGTATGAGAGTCTCAGTTAAGTGTCCTGAGTCATGAAAGAGAAACACATGACCAGTAAAATCATCATAATGTTTAGTTTTCATATCTGGTATTACTGTTACTGTGAGACTGTAGCAGATGAGGGAGATGGAAGCAGCAAGGATCCCGAAGCAAACGTGGTTTTATTGACAAAATTTAAACAAAACAGACTGAGGCTGTGTACAAAACCAAAACACAGTGACTGTGGCACGACTGAACCTTGAAGACGAAGATACACAGATTCACACAGAAGACGTGAGCACACAGACTGAAATACACAGAACTTAACCTTGACACAGATGCACAGAATGACAGACGAGGGACAAGGAGGCTTATAAAACACGCTTAATCAAGACATGCGATGGAGAAGGGCTGTGAAGTGACCAGGGACTGGTGAAATCCACGAAACGTGACATAACAAGACAAGATGTGACTGGGGGCGTGGACGAAATATGGCCCAACATGGCGCAATATGAAGTCCCAACATGAACGCACATGGAGACCAAACGTGAACACAGAACACGTGACAGACATGGATGAGGCAGGGGGCGTGGTCAGGGACGCTGCATCAGCATCAGCAACAGTTACTCAAGTTATTTTCTTTATTCAACTGACTGTGTGTGTGTGTGTGTGTGTGTGTGTGTGTGTGTGTGTGTGTGTGTGTGTGTGTGTGAACTCACTGTTCTGGAACGGGGTGGTTCAGAGCTGTATTCAGCAGTGCCAGGTGTGAAGCTGTTGTCCAGTATGGAGTTGAAAGTGTCTCCAGGCAGTGCACAGCTGGGGCTCTGGCTGCTCCAGGACACCGGAGAATCAGGCAGGGCACTCTCACCAGGCTACACACACAGACACACACAAGCCTGGCTGTTACTCACATATTAGTACAAGACTGATATATATATAAACCCTGCAAACTGCCAACTCTGATGTTTTACTGGTGTCTTTTACTCTGAAGTTTCTTTTTAGCAAACCTGGCAGCCCTGCACAAATGTGCCACTTTTTGTTGTTGGTGATAAAGGCAACATGTAGGCTATATATGTATCAATGTGTGTATTTTAAAAAAAGTATTTAGTCAGCCACTGATTGTGCAAGTTCTCCTTCTATGCAGGATGAGATAGGTCTGTAATTTCCTTCATAGGTACACTTCAACTATTAAAAAATCCAGGAAATCACATTGTAGGATTTTTAAAGAATGTATTTGTAAATGATGGTGGAAAATAAGTATTTGGTCACCAACCAACAAGCGAGAGTTCTGGCTCTCACAGACCTGTTAGTCCTTCTTTAAGAAGCCCTCCTATTCTGCACTAATTACTTATTATTAATTACTAATTGCTTAGTATTAATTGCTCCTGTTTGAACTTATGTCTATAAAAGACAACTGTCCACACTCTCAATCAATCACACTCCAAAGAGCTTTCTAAGGACAACAGGGACAACATTTTAGACTTGCACAAGGCTGGGATGAGCTACAGGACAATAGGCAAGCAGCTTGGTGAGAAGGCAACAACTGTTGGCACAATTATTAGAAACTGGAAGAAACACAACATGACTGTCTGGGGCTCCATGCAAGATCTCTTTGTGGGGTAAGGATGATTCAGAGAATGGTCAGGAGAGACCGAGAACTATACAGGAGGACCTGGTCAATGACCTGAAGAGAACTGGTTTCAGAGAGAACCATTAGTAACACACTATGCCATCATGGTTTAATATCATGCAGGGCATGCAAGGTCCCCCTGCTCCTGTCAGCACATGTCCAGGCCCATTTCAAGTTCACCAATGACCAGAGGAGGCATGGGAGGTCATGTGGTCAGATGAGACCAAAATAGAGCTTTTTGGTACTAACTCCACTCGCCATGTTTGGAGGAAGAAGAATGCATCCCAAGAACACAATACCTGCTGTGAAGCATGGGGGTGGAAACATCATGCTTTGGGGCTACATTATAAATGAATACTGAAGTCATCCAGACTATGAAGGAACACATAA
>BRDA01004686.1:24986-36606 GCA_036984385.1 Crenuchus spilurus
TACTCCCCATGAGTACTGATATGCACTCAGCATTCGATATCCAAATGTTAATACTAGTATACTAGTACTAGTCAATACTAGTACAACTCTAGTATTTTTTCGCATCTGTACTTTCCCACTATTGTAAGTCGCTTTGGATAAAAGCGTCCGCTAAATGCAATGTAATGTAATGTAATGTAAATGTAATGTAATGTAATGAACAAAAGAGCCATTCGCTCATTCATTTTGTCTCCCAAATTCAAGGGTGTTCAAAATGAGTTTACGCTGCTTTTATTGGAGCAGCTTTCTCTGTTGCACAGGAAATGCTTTAAAATGGATTGTGGAGAATTGCTTTGAAGATATGATTGATCTTGGGCCCCGGCTGTTGATGGCAAACAGCATGACCGGGATTCAAACTCACGATTCTCTGGTCATAGTGTCAGCGTCTTAACCTGCTGAGCCACTCAGGGCCCCCCAGTAGGCTCATGTTTAACAGAGAGTCCTATACTATTGGCACTCCTTTCAGAGCACAACAGGCACAACTTAAAGTAGCTAAAATTAATCTTTTAAATGGTTGTCGACAAATATTTGACCATATAGTGTATCTTCAAATAAATAAAGAGTAAAAGGTGCATCATCATGTAAATATAAAGTAAATGAATATCAGTTATTGGTGTCCTTGACAACTAATAATCTGTATCATATCAGCCCTGAAAAAACATTGGTCAACCACTAATTGTCTTTTAAAACAGACACAGTTGAGGTGAGCGTAATAGAAGTACCAAACCAAGCCATGACAACATAAAGAGTATATCATGACAATTTATCACAGGAATATAATCACACCACCTCATTCTAAACGGCTACAGGTTTTATTTTGAAGCACAGAATTAACTCCTGAAATGAACAGAGCCTACCTAATGACCTCCAGCTCTGTGCTGGTAGTCTCCGTGTCATCTCCAGTGGTGCCGTCATGACGACTGGCCGTGTGTACCGGCGTCACATCGGCTGAAGTGTTTGTATCTGAGTCCTCGTTAAATGGATTATGTCGAAACGTTGGGCTACGGGACAGAGATGTACTCCTGACGGGGACCGCTGCAGTCTTGATCAAGACAGACTCACTGACCACTGTCTGGGGGTCGGATGCTGAGGAACGTGGCCCACTGACAGGATCAGTCAGGTCTCCTTCTATTAGTAAGGGACAAATAAAAACATGTTTCAATGATGTTCTAAAACATAAAAAAACCAAAGAAGTCAAGCAAGAAAAGCTGCTCCAGCAGGAATAGGGCTTGCAGCTGCATTGGCGAACTGTTGCTTAGTTTGGATATTATTCCAGACACACACAAATACGAGGGGCACAGGCCTGGCTTCAACCAAATGGAAGATGTTTCCCCATCATTTTAACCCTGTACAAAACAGAAGTCCATTTAAAATCAAATCTAGGTCCTTTTCAGTTGCACTGGCTACTTCATTAGGTACGCAAACCTTGTATCTACACTCATTGTCCATTGTAACAGTTCCACTGAGCATATCAGTGGACTTTGTAGTTCTCCAATTACTGAAGTCCTTCTGTTTCTCTGTATACTGTGTTAACCTCCTTTCACACTGTTCTTCAATGATCAGGGCGGCACTATTTGGTTGGTGGATCATTTTCAGCACTGCAGTGACACTGATGTGGTGGTGGTGTGTTAGTGTGTGTCATTCTGGTATGAGTGGATCATATAGAAGAATAACTTTGTAACTGTAAAAGTGGAGCTGAATAAATGGCCCATGAGTGTTGATAAAAGGTCTGCATACCTAATGAAGTGGCCAGAGACTGTATTTTAATCGTCATTAACTAGTCATAATGGGCAGCATTTTAAAATGAGGCAATCTTGACAACCAGTTTGAAGTAAACAGGAAGTTGGTTCAATCCAGGCCACAGACATGCATAACAGTCACACGCACAGAGCTGCTATAAGAGGGAGGTAAAGCAGGCACCAGTGAGGTTTAGCTGAAAAAAGGCTTTGCATTATGGTTTAGTGCAACATCCTTTGCAAACAATAGTTTCTAGGAAAGTAAAAATACCACTCATAAATGTTTATTAGTCAGGTTTGTACACATTATATGAAGTACTGCTCCTAGCAGGACAGGAAGGTAGAGGTAGTGGTAATCACCACTTTCAAGTCAGTAAACACTGTCCATTTTAATCATAGAGCAGTAATAGATATACTGTGTAACCCTTCAGCCTTGTGCAGAAAAAATAACACCCAAAGTACGCTGAGACACAGCCTACAAAACCTCTTTCTTTAGGTCAAGGGCAATAAAAAGCAGCATCAACCTGCTTCTTTAGCTGAACCTTTGTCATAATGGACATGAGTAATGATGTGAGTAATGCTGCCTGGGGAAACTGAGTGGAGTGGGGTTAGGTTGGGGTGGGGATAATAACCATGTCCCACCTTCCCAGTCTGCACTTGGCATTGACTGCAACACAGGGAAGATGTCACCGAAATCATAATCTAAAAAAAAAGGAGGGATAAGACTTAACATTAGACAGGAAAGAATGACCAGATGGAGAGGAAATTACAAAGAACGTAAAAGAGATGAGATGTGAATGCTGAACAAGAAATAACTACATTCAATGAATTTACAAAACCACACTGATGATAAATGGAAGAGGGGCTTAACAAGATGTGCAGTGACTAATGTAATTAAAATGAAACTACAGTGGTAACCCTACTTATGAGCATCCCTACTAATGAGTATTCCAGGTAACGAGTCGAGATCTTGGAATATTTTTTTTCCAGGTAACGAGTAAAATTCCAGCTAACGAGTAGCGTAAATTTCTTCAAGTATGCCAAACCACTAGGGGCGCTGTAGTCGTAGCATCTCCTAGATGCTAGCATAGAAGAAGAGGTCAGTCATTACCTTTGACCGCTGTCCAGTGAAAGTGAAAGTGCTAGTGAAAGCGACGCTAAGGTAGCAAAAGTTAGTGAACAAGAAAGTTAGATACATTTTACTTTGACTTTTCATATGATAAGTGTAACCATGGAGCCACCAGCCTACACGAGCACCGTCGTCGTCTTGTTTATGTTTTAAAAAACCATAAAAACACATTATTTAGCATATTAAAGTATACTGTATGTTGGCCGGCTGACACGGATTAATCAGTTTTACATGTATTCTTATGGGGAAAATGCATCCAGCTAACGAGCAAACCAGCTAACGAGCTCGGCTCCTGCCCGGATTAAACTCCTAAGTAGGGTTACCGCTGTACTTTAAATGAGTCTTAGTGAACTTGTAACATCTTTTGTAAATATACTATTAAGGCAGCAGTAAAAGTACAGAAACAAATGAGAAGAGAAAGAAAGTAAGATTGAGAAGAAAGATAATTACCTTCACTTGAGGGGGCAATAGCACTGTCATCCCATTCAAGGTTAGTAGAGGTGAGGGATGTAAATGAATGCAGAGACAGGCTATCAGAACTAGGCAATCTCTCTTCAAAATCCAGAAGGTTCTGCGGTTTGTAGTACTCTGGCATGTAAGGTGCCACATCCAGGTATGGAACATCCTGGCAGTTAAAATATAAAAATAAGAAGTTCAAAAATGTTCTGTAGCGAATGGAAGACATGCTTTTAAATGCTGCACTTCTGACGCACCAATGGAATGTCCAGAATTACCATGTCATTATCATATGAATGACAGAGCGCGTCTTTTGGCGGGAAAATATGCACAGTCGCTCTCACAGACGTGTCTCTGCTTATTTAAGCTCCTCTCACAAGAATCTAAAAATATATTTCAATTCAAGCTATATAGATTTGAAAAGTAGACCCTTTAAGGTTTCCGGGGTATGTTTCAATTTGTTTCTAAGATAAAATCTTGCAGTTATGCAAGTGTTTTTTGGGAATTTCGTTAATATGCCGCCACTGGGACAGCCGACTATAGGGGGTTAAGTGACATCACAAATCAAGCTTTCTCATGCAAAGGCTCTGCACAGTCTGAAGTTCTACCTGCTCCTACACAACCAATCAAAGTCATTAACGAGTATATGATCTGACACTAGACTGCCAATCAGTTACATGAACAGTTTATTTAACTCCCAGCAAAAACAATATCTGGGAACCTAACTTGGAGTCAAGATCCAGAGCATTCCGTATTGTGCTTCTCACTTAAATATTCAATGTTGAGGACACTGTGACAGTCAGTCTAATTATAGAGTGGGCAAATCGGTGAATGGTCATACCAGTTCAAGGTCAAAGCGGATAAACTCCAGCCCAGAAACTAGCGTGAGGAACAAAGTGAGGTGGTCATGACTGCAAACCAAGGCATTTCTGAAAAATAAGGAACACACATGACATCCCCCCCCCCACTATAAACATCTTTCACTTTCAAAAAGCGTTATTTCTGAAAAATAGCAGTGAGATGTAAATAAATCTGCATATGTAAATAAGACTGCACAATTCACTCACTTGAAATAATATTTATGAAGTAGTGCTTGGTTTTCCTGGAAAAGACGAAGGTAGCTCTCTAATGAACTTTCACTGAGCGCCAGGTACAGCCATGCTCGACCTATGGAGAGGAGGAAATTCAGAATAAACTCTTATATGCATACATCTGACCTCTGTCCTGTCTTTAACTCGTTGCTTTTTAATATAAATAACAATTAAAACCAGCAAATCAGAAAATTTATTTAGTTTTTTTTTATCAAAATGTTAAATTATGTCAGTTTGCAGATCAATTTATGTTGGATGTAGCTGTGAGGTCATTAATGGCTAAAGGTATGTGTTATTACCCATGCATTTAAGTTATAGGTTAATTTACATACACACAAATGATTGATGAATGACTTTTTTAAGTTATGTATTTGAATATAATAAGATCAACTAAATAACAATATATTTAACATACAAAACTATGAAAATCAAGTAAATACAAATTGAATTCAATTGGTCTCACTTCTGCCAAGATTGGTAGCTATGTGCTGGAGTTCATCAATCTGTCGGACAGCCTCTCGTCGAGTAAAGTGTAAAACGAGGACCCAGTAGCCTGAAGAGATATCCTGCAGCCTTTAAAGAAAGAGGAAAAGAAGAAAGAAATGACTTCACACATATTTACATTCAAGTTAATAATTACATTTCTGGCACATTTTAGCAAACATACACAACTCCACAGCAAACAGACGTACCCATATAACAGAGCATGGTCTAGATGTTCACATAACCGCTGGAGAACACGGTCATGATTCCTGATGGCTGGTGTTTCATCTTCACAAGCAGCGAAGTAACTCTGTAACTAAAGGTTTAAAAAAAATCACAACTCTGCACTGCAGTAACACAGTTCAACATGCAAATAAACAGTGACCTGTGCCTTTTGTATGTGTGTGTACCAATGTGTACCAATTTTGGTAAAAGGTGACCAAAAAAAAAAGAGTAACTTGGACTATTAGATCAAGCAAATCTTTTATTTCAGAAGTGCGAGTTAAATGTTCAAATCCGCAGACTTTTTAAAGGTCCTGCATTATTACTAGGTTAATACTGAGCACCTGATGATCGTGTGACCTACAATAATGGGATATGGGTTAGGGAGGCAGAGGCAGGCACTGGTAACAGATTAGAACAGAACAATGAGGAACCATGTCATCAAACACAACACGGTACAACTACAAAGAGGCAAGAGTAAAATAAAATGTCCAAATAAGCAACAAAGTGGGACTGCTTTCCCACAACATGACACTGGCTAAAGAATGGAATACTGTTGTGATGCAAACAGTGGGATATAAATAGAAGTCTTGCTAGCTGCCTTTGTCATCTAGGGATATTTTCCACACCATGATTAATCCTAAACAATACTTTAATAGTGTTGCCTCCAAACTGGCTCAAGCTCAAATAAACAAACATGCTGGCCCCAAAAGCTTCATTACCAGTTAGAACAACCGCTTTCATAAGATCTGTGATAGTTCAGATTATTCTGCTTCTATTCACTTCAACTGATGAAAATTCATAGTCTGTTGCAAAATAAGGATGCGACTGAAATATAATAACTGTAGAATAATGGATGAATGAGTAGTGGACAATAAATTGGTAAATTTAAATAATCATGATTATCTAAAGTACAGACGATGCTGCGATTTTGTTATAATTGTGACAGCCCTGATAGAATGACAGACATGCAAATTGATAGAATGACAGACAAACAGATAGGTATGTAGATTGATACAGAAGACAGACATACAAGCACAGTGGGAGCAAAATAAAAACAAACAAAAAATCAAAGTACTACCATCAACAGAATTATGGATATAATACTAACATGTATACAATATATAATAAAACTAATAAAGGTATAATGTGCAGGAAAGTTTAACATAAATATTGTGTAGATGATTGTGCAGTGATGTCACAGGTCACAAATGACATTCATAGAGAAGCCCAAACAGACCAGAAAAAAGCTACGTGTTTAACAAAAGCTTACAAAACTCGAGGCCACTGTGACCTGTCCTGCTGTTTTTCTCCAGAACTGAGGGCGAGTCTTAGCCAAGAGAGCAGCCCTCATATTTACAATGTCATTAACCCTCAACTTCTGCACATGAACACTTTATTACATTACTAAACACACTCGGTGACTCGTTTACAAGCTTCTTACCTTCTTTACAGACAGAGAGATGTTTTCAAGGATCCTGTCTTTGACTTTGAGTTGATCCATGGCTGGCTGTGTCTGCTCGCCTGGAGGATGTCAGCTGATGTTTGCTTGAAGGAGCTAAAGCTAAGCTAAAGCTAAGCTAAATACTCCGCTTCAGTCCACCAGGGCTTCAGCTGTAGGCTTGGCAGCTACCCGTCCTACTTTAAACTACCAAATAATCTACATAGACCTTTCCCGTGCTTTTCCCCTGTCTGCCTATAGGAAGGTTACCTGGCGTCATTCTTCACTACAGAGCCACTTTAACACCGGCAAAACACACAGCTTCGTTAGCTTCTGTCAGATAAACAAGACGTTTGCGCAAATGTCACTCTCTAAAGTACGACTTCCTTAAAGTGCGACTTAATAAACTTCAGTCTGACAACGAAAACACGCACAGTTAGTCACGTCGTCTTTGTGTTTTCTTGCTGAATTAAATATTGTTCAGGAAAAGTTAGTGGCTACTGAGAGCTAACTTTAACATGCCAACGGAAATGCTAACAGTGTTGCCATGTAATGGAAAAATACCCCAAGCTCATGTCTGCCAGAAATATCAGCTTGTCTAAAATCTAAAGTGTCTAATGACGGAGTTTTATGAATAAATAATTGCTATGTATGTATGTGTTATCATTTATTAAATATGTAAGACGAAGATAGAACTGAAAAATGTGGAAGCTTATAGCAAATACCCACTACCTAATTGTTGTGTAACTCATTTAATGTTAAGACAGAAGTCTTTTTTGAGTAATTTTCATTTTCATCACCTTATAATAAAAAAAAAAATTTAAATGGCAGGGATTTGAATATCTTTGCAATTAAAACATAGTATCTACTTTCCCATTTTTTCTGCTTTAAAGTAATTCAAAACCTCTGAAATTTTATCCGCGATGCATTTTCAAAGTTGCCCTTTCATATGAAAAATCGCGAATCTGACAACTTAACGATCTAACCTCATTAGCAGTCCGGCAGTGCAGCTTTTTAGGGCCTCCGAAGCTCCACTCTCCAACCCCTCCGCGCAGTACACAAAACATCACGTGTTCTAATGCCACCGGACATTACTTTTAAGCGTAGTGCACATAAATCATCCGCCAAAAGTAGCAGAACTTTATATCGGCAAGTAAAATGCACATTAGTCAGTCATTTTATTATATTTCACAAATACGCTGGATAGGTAGCAATGAACACTAGACATAATATCGCTGACGTATTGAGGTGCTGATTTCAAAATAAAAGTCTTCCTAATAAAAAAAAACGAACATTTCAAAATGGGTTGACAATTTCTGTAATATTTCCATATAATTATCAATCATAATTTCTGTGTTAATGCTAAAGTTTCTGATAAATGCAAAATCTATTATCTGCAGCTAAAATACAGCAAAGAGCAAATACTAGTGCAACTCCAAAAATATAATTAATATAATCACATTTTATATTAGACATAAACTGACAAGCTTTCAAGCTTGTTAATTTTGTTTGAAAAGTAATTTAGTCAGACAAAATTTAATTCCAACAATCTGAGATTCTGGATTTCTTGAAATACGTCACTTTACATATAATGAACATTTAAAAAAAAATTAGTTTGGCTTTTTGAATGGAGTTATGAACATAAATGAACTTTTTCATACTACAATTTCTTGAGTTGCACTAGTCATTGTTGATCATGGACTGTGTACTTAATTATAGTGAAAAGCATGATTTGTGGAAACAGACTACTTGCAACCAACCAAAAACCAGTTTCCAAAACTTCTTGAGAGGTGGAATGAACATTTAATGAATATTTAAGATTTTACAGATTTCTTTCTTTACACATTCAAGCTTCACAAACAGATCAGTGCAATTTGTTTTACAGGATCCAATTGAAACATTTGTTTTCATAATGGGACCTCTCATTTTGTTTAAACAACTGAATGATCAATCAGTCTGAATGTTCAAAAACCAACCATGAACTCATACAAAAAAGATTTTATAAACTCAAGTTTACAAATGCAGCTTGTAGTGGCATATCGGACTCAAGATTGACCCCACACCAGCACAGTTCAGATCTCACCCCCGACATGTGCAAGAAGACTGGGTCAAGCCAGTCTTCTCGTTTTTAAAGAAAAAAAAGTGCTCCTTTATCTTTTTTAATCTGACTTCTCCTTCTCTTTCATGTGAAGAAATACAACACTGAAGACAAACAGTCCAGCCATCATGGAGAAGACACTGGCATAGTAGGGGAAAGCAGAAGGAATAAAACGCTCATACTGAGTGTGCTGCAATGGGCGCACAGACACCTACAAAACAAAACCGAAAAATACAGGTTAATGCACTCAGGCTCATCCTCACTTGGAATGCATGAAAATGATCAGAATTCATGAATAATTCAAACAAATCCACTTGCCTGTGTGGAGGAGTAAAGATGCGTGTATCCCAGTCTGTTGTAATCGACTTTGAATTGGAACACTCCGTACACATCTGGTAGCTTAAACTGGACGCTGTACTTGCCACCTGTGCAGACGAAGCATGTATAGCACTTTACAGAAATACAAATGTGATGACATTTTATTTATTTATTTTTATTTTAGTTAAGCATCACAACAGTTTCAATCACAGCAAGAATAAAGAGTGAGGAAAAAATTAAGTGCATACCATTTTTCTTCAGATAGGTCCTGACGAAGGGGTCAATTCTGACAAATTCCAGCTGAATGTCATCACCATCAAATGGCACCCAGCGGCCCTCTGACAGCATCTCAATCACAATGCTGTATTCCTGTAATCAGCGACAAGAATGCAGAGAATAGATGATAGCAAGACTTCTAAATATCAGTAAAATAACTCTTAGAATTCAGAAAAACTGCTACTTTTAAACAGATTTCCAAGTACTAGTACTCTATGCTCTTTTCAAAACAATCTCAGCAAGTGGTTGAGGTTGTGTTATAGATCAATAAATTCAACATTGTTGTGTGACACATACCAGAGCATCACACAGCACTTCTTAGTGTGTAAACATGTAGCAGAGAATTACATCACTCACCACCAGGTCAGTGATGGTATAAGCAGCCGGAGGAGTGCTCTCGCCCACTGGGTGATGAGTTACAGCCCCAACCCTGAGCACTCCTGCCTCTTTGAAAACCCAGCGGGACAGGGCCTCAGCTAGATCCTGGTTGCCAGTTTGTGAGAACCTAAGCAAAAAAAAAAAATCTTTAAAACCAGAATACACTCTACAATACAAAAAGAGGTACTAGAGAGTCTAACAAACTCATTTTTAACTCCTCAAAGCAAAAAGATGATTAAAATAAGATGCATTTCAACTCATCACCTGAACTATTAGTACCACAGAAACTTTTAGTTTATTTTTTAAACAAGGCAACTGTTACCTCTTTGATCCAGGAATAGCCTTCTGCACAGGGGAGTTGAAGAAGGCATCACTGAAGAAATGCAAGGAACCACTGAAGACCACACGAGCATTGTTTCTTGCCTGGAGACCAGCAATCAGGAGAGTGTTCTTCCCAACTGCATGAGGGTACTGCAACATCAGAATCAAATAAAGTGTGTTGAGGAGAAAACATGTATATATTTAAGATGAGCATTAAGCCTCAAGGCTGAAACATTATTTGTTTGTTTACTTGAACTTTCAAAGAGATACATCTGATGATACGCACCTGTGTAATAGGACGATCAGGGAAGTAGGAGTAAGAGGTGGAAGAGCCAGTCAGAATGTCCAGAACCAGGGGGTTATCAGGATCGGCTACCATCCTGAAAAACAACAGGGGATCTAGAATGAAACCACTGTGTTTTGGATGAAGATTAACTACTACCTGCCTGGGACTGCAGTCATGTTGTAGTATGTGATGTGTCTAAATAGCTCTATACCTCTTTTTAAACAAGCTAGAATAGGTCTGTGGGCTATACAAAGTTCTTTGCACAAAATTACTTTCACATGAAAAGATATCATCAGCTCCATTTTTGCTCGTTTCAGTCCTCATCAGAATGAACCATTTAAGGGCTGTGTCAATTTTAGGCAAATAAGCTGTTGTTGGCCACACCCCAACATCAGTTTTTACCACACATGAAAATGACAGAACACAGAGGCACTATCCAACTGTATATGTTCGACCCTGAGTCAGAGCCAGAGTGGAAATACGAAAACACACAAAAAGTGAATTTTGCATTATATGCCCCCTTTAAATTCAAAATACAACAGTTTGCCTTTTTCAATGAAATTATGAATAACAACTTTTTGAAGATGCACTAGTGCAATACTTAAATGCACCATTGCAGTAGTGTTGGCTTATTGTAGTGTGAATATAGCAATATTTGACTTTCAACTTCTTAAAAAGACTTGTTCTCTAGAGGACTTGTAGACAGAACAATATGCATCACCTTTGGAACATTTCTGTTCCTAACAAGACGTCTGTGGGCCCAGCATCAGTATGTAAGAAAAACAAACAGACATAACGTAATATAGTAATATACTGAAACCACCTACCCAACACCTTTGAAGAGGATGGGTTTCTCAGTGGGCTTGCCAACAATAGTTGGAGCTTTAAGAAGATTTTCTGGGTCTGCAACTATCAAGGTGTGCTGTAAAATGACACATATTTATAAAATCTACACAATGAAAAAGTTCATAATTTTTTTTTGGCCAATGCGATCGTCACACAATGGAATTTGACCTCTGCATTTAACCCATTAGTGCAGTGAAACACACACACGTAAGATGTGTAAAACTCCTGTATCCACTCACCTCACCAGGATCAGACACATCAAAGTTATGATGATCAATGACTGCCGTCTTTTCTTCATCAAACTCAATACCACATTCACTGCCCAGCTCTCGCAGTGGATCACCTGCAGGAAGAAAAATACTTTAATACTACAGCTGTAGTCTAATGATCATCAATCAAAATGCAGGAAATTAAATTAAATGGATTATATATATATATATATATATATATATATATATATATATATATATATATATATATATATATATATATATATATAT
>BRDA01004686.1:36616-41616 GCA_036984385.1 Crenuchus spilurus
TATATATATAAACTCACCAATATCTGAGCTGGCTGCAACCAGAACATTGCCCCCACCATCAATGAATGCTGTGATGGTCTCTACATTAATGTTACCTCCAAAATCTGAAACACACACGTAATGTTAGTCAGTACAAATAAAGTCATTTGCCAACATTAGATGAAGGTAAAAGATTAAAAGTTTTGGATTCACCTTCCACAGACGGGGAGAAAATGATGAGATGATCATAAAGAAACTGGCCATACTTGATCAGCGACAGACTAGGATCATCAGCAGTTTTAAATGTGAGGTCAAAACCACGATCTGAGGAGGAGGAGACAATAACACATGAATAAAATTAAAAACTGTTGAACCGAGTAGAGCTGGGCGATATACTGCTTCATTACTCACCAATTTTGGTAATGTCATTAACTTTTATAAATTTTATAATAAAATTATTAATAAAAAAATATTTTTTATTGATAAAAACAAAAAAAAAAACTGCTTCAAGATGTGCAACATAAACTTCAGCACAAATACAAATAAAACTATTATTAGTGCACCTATAAAAATATTAGATTCACTTGAATTAAATTTTTTATTTTTAAATTCAATTTATATACAGAGAGAGAAACAGGCTTTGGACCAAAAAGCTGCCAATCAATTCACTGAACTGGTATGTGTCCTTGAGCAGGGCACCCAAGTCCCAACTGCTCCCCGGGCACTACTACAGGTGTGTGTGCGCTCACTGTCCCCTAAAGGAATGATATATAATCATATATAATATCATAGATAAATAATCATTTTATGTTAATTTTTATAATCGATGGGAGCCAAAATCGCGATTGAAAACCATATGCGATTAATCGTCCAGCCCCAGAGCTTATTGTGTAACTTTTAGAGGAGAAAATAAAAGAAAATATCAGTGAAATACTCATGCACAGCCTTAGAAACCTGCAGTGTCAGTTGTCCTCAAGGAAGCAAATATTTCTCTTATAAACTAAAAGGAGCATAAATATATCAGCTGATATACTGAGACAATAGAGAGAACCCCCTACAGTCCCAGTTTAACCACAACATGATGATGTTAGTTCAGTCTATGGATGTTTATGAGTGTGTAGAGGTTATGAGTGTGTAGGTGTCTCAGTCTGACCTGCTAAACTGCGGAAGAAGACTGAATGGGTGTCTCTGATATTCGGGTTGTCCAGCAGAACCAGCGTCCTCCCGTCTCCAGAAACTACCTGCAGCACTACAGCCAAGCACAGCGTGAATAAAACACCACTTCTGAGTCCTCCTGACCACGAAGACATGCTCAAAGCCCGTTTTCTGCTGCACCTCACTGCTACACAGTCCATCGCCATCTTCACTCCTTGGACAACGTCAGCGCTAACGGACGTAACCTCAGACCTGACGTGGCAGCCAATCACATCGCGCCTCATGGAACAAAGATGTTTCACAAAACGAGATAGACCACTGCAGACGTACAGACAGAGCCGGTTTAACGACTGTTTGTTCACTAACTGTATCGTTTTTATTGTTTACTTCATTGAAAAACAAAATGCATTTAAAAAAGAGATTGCTAAACACTAGAGTAAGTCCTATTTGAACGGGAGTGAATAGGGCGAAACGGCTATACATATTATCTAAAATCTTAGATTTTATGCGCAACGTTTGATTACTTTTATAAAGTCTGTGACTCTGGTTTGTGAAAAGCAGCACAATGGTTTCTATTAAAAACAATAACAATGTACAATTTACCTTTTATCACTAAAACGCCTTAGGGTTGCATTCATTGTGGACTTCTTCGTGCGCGCCCTCTAGCGTCTGACATTAGAAAGATTTTATAAAGTGACAGTTCTACTCAATATAGATTCTCTGCTAGAGACGTCTTTCGTAAATAAAGTTGCCAGGTTTGCGATTTTCACGCTTAATTCGCGTACTTGGCAAATGCAGTCGTGGTTAAAATTTCATTAGTTTTTGGGTTACTTTACAAATTTTCAGCGGCCGACAAATAACACAGATGAAAAGGAATAAATAGTGTTGGAGATGTCTTAGGTAGACTTTCTAATATTTGAAGATTAATTAGAGATGCTTAATAATAATAATAATAATAATAATAATAACAATAATAATAATAATAATAACACTTTAGATTTTTTCCGCTAGATTACTCTTATAGAGGAAGGCTTTTTGTCACTTTGGGCTGGAGAATTATTTGGTACCTGGGACCCTGTTCGCCAAAGGAATTTCTCTTGATGAAGGTGTCAACATAAAATTGTAAATTAAAAAAATATATATATACAATGTGTTTATTCCAAGAAGTTTAAATGCATATGTGCACTGATTACAGTAAATAGGAAAGGGTTCTGAAAACAAATCACTGAAAACAAAAACTGCTATACTTTAAAAAACTAAATTAAAATACAACCCCATATAATAAAAAGGATGGTATGAAAAATGCTAATTAAAAAGCAGTGTTTCTTACATTTACTTTGACTTCTATTTCACTGAAACTGTATGAACTTAGTTTATATTTAGTTTGGTCAACTTCATTTAATTTAATATACTTCCTTTCCTGCATTTGCAAGTGTTTCAGGTGTTATTTTCTCTCATGCTTCCCGCAAACACATTTTAAGGTGTACAACAGTACAGGGTTGCCATTACATTTTCTATTGAGGACAGGTCAGGACTGCAGGCAGTCCAGTCCAGTACTCGTACCCTGTTCTTCCACAGCCATGACTCTGTAATGTGTGCAGCATGTGGTTTTGCATTGTCTTGTTGAAAAATGCATGAACTTCCCTGAGAAAGATGTATAGAAGGCAGCATGTTTCTAAAATCTCGATGTACTTTTCTGCACTAATGCTGACATCACAGAAGTGTAAATGACATTTGCTAATGGCACTGACACAACCCCATACCATGACAGATCCTGGCTTTTGGAATTGTTGTTGATAACAGTTTGGGTGATCCTTTTCATTTTTGATCCAGAGCACACAGCATAATTTACTTCTAAAAATGATCTGAAATAATAATCTGACCACGATACACATTTAAAATTGTGTGATGTTCCATCCCAGATGCCTGACCCCTAAAAAGTTAACATAAGTCTTCTTTTTTTGCACAGTAAAGTTTTAAGTGGCATTTGTGAATGTTACTATGTACTGTAGTACTTATCAAATGGTTTTATCAGCTATTGATGAACGACAGTTGATGCAGTGTCATTTGAGGGATTGTGAGGTGTCACTGGTGTGGTATGTACTAAAGAGGAAGAAATATATTTAAACCCCTTCCAGTCTTTCCAGAGGAATGCTGTTTTCAAGCATTTCAATTTTCTCATGCATTTGTTGACAAACTAGAGATCAAAAGCCTTTCAAAGCCTTTTGAGGATATTGCTGTTGTACCAAATCATGATTACAAATCACATTTTTTACATCACTACTAACCCTAAACTGCACTTTTTAAAATTCATCAGGCTGAAATGCAGAAATGGATGTATCCTAAGAAATGAAATGAGGTTGACCATACAAAGCATGAAATGTGTCGGCATGGTGGCTTAGTGGTTAGCACGTTCGCCTCTCAGCGCTGAGGTCTTGGGTTCGAGTCCGTATCTGAGCGGAGTTTCCATGTTCTCCCCGTGTCTGCGTGGGTTTCCTCCGGGGTCTCAGGTTTCCTCCCACAGTCCAAAAACATGGAGATCAGGTGGATTGGCTATTACCCTGGTGTGTGTATGAATGAATGAATGAATGAATGTATGATTGTATGTATGTTTGCCCAGATATGGTTGGTACTCTGTCCTGGGTGATCCCCCTAGTGCTTGATGCAGTCCTCCAGGTGGACGAGGTTGAGAGTACACTGTGCGCGATTGGCTGCCGCTTCTCACCGGTGTGTGTAAATGGAGTGTGTTGCTTGTAAAGCGTCCTTGGGTGTCTAGAAAGGCACTATATAAGTATAATGTGTATGTATGTATGTAAATATCTTATGATCATACTGTCTGACATGGAATATGACCTCAGAGTAGGGGTAGAATTAACAGAAGGTGTTAGGATGAACACTGGCGCATTTCAATAAAACAAAACAGTATCTACATATGATGCATGTTTTATATGTGCTTTTATGAAAAGTATAAGTTGTTTTACAATAACAGCAGAAATCCTGATGCATTTAACACATAATGCCAAAAGTATAGTCCATATAGTATTTTATCAGTGTCTGACAATTATGGCCTAAGGAACTATATGCAATGAGCAAGATTTAGCAATCACATACAAAAACAAGCGAGTAAATCTTAAATGATTTTTTACAACCTAAGAAAAATTTGTTACACTTCATATCATGCATTTGTGCTATGGTTTGAGTTCCCAAAAAACTGTTTATAAAAACAAGTTAGCATTCGACTTGAAAAAATACCCTCTTGACAAGGTAACATTTCGGCTGATCTATATTGTGCCCAAGCTCAAATATGTGCCACGGCCTCAACTACATTGACGTCTGCGGGATTTCCAAAACTAGAACGTAAAGGTTATATAAACATCTTAATTGTCCCAAGTTTGTATCTGACGTGAGGAAAACCTCAGTGTGTCTGAGGCTCACAAATCTGTACAGTCTCTGTCCCTCCTTCTGACTGGGGCTCTGTTTCCTCTTCTCCTTCTTCAGCCTGAGGTTCAGACTGGGCCATCTCACTCTGACTGCCATCGCCTGCCTCTTCCTCTCCTTCCCGTGTCCGGAAAAGTAGCTCTCCTCCCTGAATGACCTGCTCGTGCTCGGTGGTCTGCCACGTGCCATCCTCTGTGTACTGCTGGTAGAAGTCAGAGTCTGCCTGAAACATGACGAGTGCCTGGGCTGTATGGATGCGTACGTGCTGGGCCAGAGAACTGGCGTCCAGGAACTTCTCGCCACAAGAGTCACAAGCATACAATATCTGAGTGTTGGGATCTAGATAAGAAGAGACATAAACAGATTTAGTTCTGGAATTGTAGGGAATATACAGGCTTAATACCAGAGCAGACATTCCCTGAAAATGC
>BRDA01004686.1:44116-50761 GCA_036984385.1 Crenuchus spilurus
GAGAGCGAGAGCGAGAGAGAGAGCGAGTGAGCGAGAGAACGAGAGAGAGAGCTAGAGCGAGAGAGAGAGCGAGAGAGAGAGCAAGAGCGAGAGAGAGAGCGAGAGAGAGAGCGAGAGAGAGAGAGAGAGAACGAGAGAGAGAGCGAGAGAGAGAGCGAGAGCAAGAGAGAGAGCGAGAGAGAGAGCGAGAGCAAGAGAGAGAGCGAGAGAGAGAACGAGAGAGAGAGAGCGAGAGAGAGAGAGAGCGAGAGAGAGCGAGAGAGAGCGCGAGAGTGAGAGCGAGAGAGTGCAGCAGAAGCACACAAAACCGACTGACAGCTCTTGAATCGGGCCATCGGCCGGTTCATTTTACAAATAGACCGATTCAGGGGTCCATGTACCGATGCACTCACATCGTTTAAGTCAAAATCAGTCTTCCGATTCAAATCGGTTATTTTTTACACCCCTACTAAACACGCTGAGGCTTTTTTGCACTTTCTCTGAGCATTGCATGGTCTGGCCCTGGGGTGTATTTGCTGGGACGTACACTGACAACTGTCTTAAATGTTTTCCACTTGTGCATAATCCTTCTCCGTATAAAATGATGGATGTTAAATAGCTTGAAAATGGTCTTATAACCCTCACCAGAATGATGGGCAACATCACACTGCTTCTTTGCCCTATTTTTTGGTTAAATAAATAGTGACATGGAAGTTGTCATTCATCTGAGGTTGTATTTACCTCATTTTAAAACCTTTAAGCAGATGTTTATACGTAAACCTTCAAATTCAAAGAACTTAGTTTTTTTAAATGTACATAATAACTTTGCAGAAATAAGACAAATAATTAAAAAGAAAATAAAAAAAGCTTTATTTCTCGTCTTATTGTCCTACCTGTATGAATGATGATATGTTTGGAGAGGTCCCCAACATTGACAAACGCTTTGTTGCAAGTGTGGCACTTGTGGGGTCGTATATTGTCATGATGACGAATGTGATTGGCCAGCTGACTGGACTGCACAAACCTGCAGGTCGCAATGCTACAGTTACACACCACTCATTACTTAGAATCACATTCGTCACATTAACAGGAAAACGTGTAGTCACTGTGTCAGTTACCTTTTCCCACAGCGATCACATACATACGGCTTCTCTCCAGTGTGCTGACGAACATGAGCAATGAGTGAACTAGCCTGCGTGAAGCCTTTTCCACAGATTAGACAAAGACAAGGCTTTTCTCCTGCAGTGAGTACAGAAGCAAACGGCGGGAAATATGAACATCTATGCAAGTAGGTTGATTTAGATCTTTAATGAGACAGCAATTGAGAAAAACATGCTCACCTGTATGAATGCGCACATGTCTCTGCAGTGCTCCGGGGTCAGCGAAGGCTCTAGTACAGTGCATACAGACAAAGGGCTTCTCTCCACTGTGTACTCGCAGGTGCCTCTTCAGGTTGCCTGTACAAAAGGACTACTGTGAAGCTGTGAAACATACAGAGATACACACACAATGCCCCTTTCTCTGTAAGCCTCACCTGAAGTGGTGAACTGCTTCCCGCACTCTTTACACTTGAGAGGACCATCTGTGATATGGATCTTCATATGAGCTTTCAAGTTCCCCACCTGAAATATACATTATGATGATAATAAACAGAGTTCATCATTCAGTCCAGACATTAGAAACATATTGGCAACTTCATCTTCAACCCTAATGGGCTTCATCTGATCCATCTAATTATTGCCTTCAGAAGTTCCTGATTAGATGAATGAGGTGTGTTAGATTTGGGTTGCAAGGTAGAGGAGGGTTGGTGACCACTGGAATATACATTCACTGGCCACTTCATTAGGCACATATCTCCACTTATTGTCCATTTTATCAGCTCCACTGACCATATAAAGTGCCTTGCGAACGTATTCAACCCCCCTTCCCCCCTTTTTGGCTTTTTACCCATTTTGTTACATCACAACTTGTATTTAAATCTGGACAGTATGTGATGCATCTGCACAAAATAGTCTAAGCTAGTGAAGTAAAATAAGAAAAACATACAATATATAAAAAATTGAAATAAAAAATTTGCATATGTATTCACCCCCTTTGCTATGACGCAACTAAAAGTTCTGATGCAATCAATCATCTTCAGAAATCACATGCTTAGTGAAATGAAGTCCACCTGTGTGCAATCGGAAGTGTTACATGATCTGTCAGTATATACACACCTTTTCTGGAAGGCCCCAGAGGCTGCAACACTATTAAGCAAGAGGCACCACTAACCAAACAACACCATGAAGACAAAGGAGACAAGTCAGGGACAAAAGTTGTTGAGAAATACAAGTCAGGGTTGGGTTTTAAAAAAAAGATTTAAATCTCCGATGATCCCCCGAAGCACCATCAAATCCATTATCATCAAATGGTAAGAACATGGTACCACAACAAACCTGCCAAGAGAGGGAGGTCCGCTAAAACTGTCAGACCGGTTGCATCTCATGGTTGCTAAATATAGGGATATTCTTGAGCGAAACCTGTTTCGGTCTGTCAGTGATTTTAGACTGGGACAGAGGTTCACCTTCCAACAGGCCAATGACCCAAAGCAAACTGCTAAAGCAACACTCAAGTAGTTTAAGGGGAAATGTGTAAATGTATTGGAATGGCCTAGTCAAAGCCTAGACCTCAATCCAACTGAGAATCTGTGATCAGACGTGACATTTGCTGTTCACCATCAGAACCCATCTAATTTGAAGGAGCTGGAGCAATTTTGCCTGGAGGAGTGTGCAAAAATCCCACTGCCAAGATGTGGCAAGCTCAGAGACTTGCAGCTGTAATTGCTGCAAAAGGTGGCTCTGCAAAGTACTGACTTTAGGGGGGTGAATATTTATGCACACTGAAGTTTTCTGTTATTTTGTTCTTTTTGTTGTTTGCTTCACAGTAAAAAGAAAATCAAATGTTCAAAGTTGTAAGCATGCTGTATAAATGAAATGATGCAAAACCTCAAATAGTCGATTTTAATTCCAGGTTGTGAGGTAGCAAAACACGAAAAATGATACAAGATGATGTGTACATAATGAAGTGGCCAGCAAGTGTATAATTATCAACATGTACTAGAGATGTGACAGTTGTCAACTTGAATGATATACTGCAATACAATTTTAGTGATTTTAAAAGTTAAATACAGTGGAAGGAAATAGTCTACGGCAACAGCATCTTTTTGCAGTTCACATCATTATAATCAGATTGATAAACATGAAAGCGTTGGTGATAATCTAATCATCATGGTGAGAAATCATTTCAAGGTGTATTTGTGTTTTTTAAACATATCACGGTGACTAACTATGTAATAACAATAATAATAGTCATAATATAAAATGTCTTCATCACATGATATTTTCCTAACATTCCACCTGTAATCTACTGTCCTCCTACTAACCTGGTTGAATTTCTTCTCACAGTGTGAACATTTATGACCCTTGTCTGTGTCATGGGTTTCCAGGTGGCGCATCTTGGCCGTTGGGTCAGAGAATGCCCGCTCACAGTAGTCGCAATGGTACGGCTTCTCACCGGTGTGCACCAGTTGGTGGCGCTTCAGGTTGCCCGATGTGGTGAAGAGTTTACCGCAGTCTTCACAGCTGTAGCGCGCCTCGCCTGTGTGCCGCTTCCTATGGAGGTTCAGCAGGCTGATCTGTCGGTAGCTTTTCCCACATGTTGAACAGCAATATGGTTTCAGTGGGCTTTAGGAAGAGATGGGTCATATGATGGATTAGTGGCTGTGAATATACGAGACTGGAAAAAGCCAATATTTAAACCTGCATAATAAATCTGCCAGTGATAAATCAACACTATTAGAGTTAAATTAACACTGAGAGTGTTACATTTTGACACCCTCAGTGTTAATTTAACTCTAATAGTGTTGATTTAACACTGGCAAATGTACTGTGTGGGCTTCTGCGGGGTACTGCTAATGTTGGAGATGAAAAAAGAGAGTATAGAATCCATGTTGTAGACTCACCTGTGTGTTTTTTCGTGTGCTTTGCAGGCAGCGGGATCAGAGAAAGCTTTACTACAGTCTCTGCAGGTGAAAGGTTTCTCACCCGTGTGAATACGCATGTGCCGTTTAAAGTTCCCCGTGTGTGTAAACTTCTTCCCACAGTCCTGCAAAAACAACAAAAAATCAAATAAAAGGGAGATGAAACAGTCAGATGTGAAAGGATGGAGAGTATGCTCAGTAAATACAACCCAAAATCAGAAAAAGTTGGGAAAGTATAGAAAATGAAAGGACAAAAAACAGTTTCTCAAATTTATTTTTATTTCACTGCAGACAGTATGAACCCAAGATATTTTATGCTTGTCTGATCCTGCATTTCAGGCCTGCAACACATTTTAAAAAGCTGGGATTGGGTCAATTTAGGGCTAATAATGAGGTAAAGAAACTAAATAATGATGTGATTTCAAACAGGTGATTGTACAAAAGTGGTACAAAAGTCCACCGAGTATTTGCGGAGCAAAGATGAGAAGAGCATCTCCAGTTTGTCAGCAAATGTCTGAGAAAATGACTGCTGTTCTGTTCTTCAAAGAAAGCTTGGAAAGGATTTGCATATTTCTCCTTCTACAGTGCATAATATCATTAAACAATTAAAGGAATCTGGAGGAATTTCAGCACGTAAAGGGCAAGGAAACAAGCCAAAGCTCAACACCCATGACCTCTGATCCCTCAGATGACACTACATCAAGAACCATCATTCATCAATATATGACATAATCACATGCGCCAGAGAAAATATTTAGCAAATGTTTATAAATCACTACAATATGGAGTTACAATCACAAATGTCACGTAAAACTTTACTGTGCAGTGTTTTAGATTTACTTTCACATCCTTAATGCCAAAACGTCTTTGTAAGAAGGAATGGCAACATTACAAAATGATAACCGCTTTACCATCCCAACTTTTTTATGTCGCAGTCCTGAAATACAGGAATGGATGTATGTTACCAAGTAAAATTAAGTTTTAGCTATAAGATCCAAACCATCACTAAACCGAAAAATCTCACCTCACACTTGTGCGTGACAGACCCATATGCTCTGGACTCACTGCGTTCAGCCATGGCACCAGACCGTACACACTTTTCCTCTCCTTCATCCTCTGCTTCCATCTGTTCATCATCTTCCTCCAGGTTCTCCTCTCCATCAGTCTCCTCCTCTTCCTCTTCTTCCTCCTCCTCCTCCTCCTCCTCCTCCTCCTCCTCCTGGTCTTCAGTCATGTTCTCCTCTGTGGCAGGTTTTGATACAACTCCCTCACCAGAGTCACTGTCTACAAGGAATCAAAAGAAAAACAAAATAAATCACCAGCAAACAGAAAAAAGATGTTGTTTTTACTGCTACAATTGAGAGAAGTAGGTGTTTACCCTGTGTAGACAGGTGAGCATATTTTGATTTGCGTCTCCGTGTGCTTACATAAGATCTCCTAGCAGCCCTCTGTGAGAATTCTGCAAAAGTAATGCAGAGAACTTAACATTCAGTCAAACAACAAAACAATATCACTAAAGTCATTTATGTTCATCATTTAATTCAAAAGTTAAATGGTCATTTATATTCATTACACGTCAAGTGAGACGTTATATGAGCCAATCAAAACAATACCATGGTCAGCAGACCATTTGGTAGTAGTTTTGACACTGTGCTGCTGGAAAAGGAAATAAGTATCTCCATAAAGCTTAACAGCCAATGGAAGCATGGAGTGCTCTAAAATCTCCTGGTCTGTGTTGATGTTGGACTTGACATAAAACAGTTGACCAGCACCAAGAGATGACATGGCACCCAAAACCAACACAGGCCACAGAAACATCACACTGGATTCCAGACACCTTGGATTCTCTGCCTCTCCACTCTTCTTCCAGACTCTTGTTTTCCAAACAAAATGCAAAATTTACTTTCATATGAAAAGAGTTTTTTCCTTAACCAGGTAAGACACTTGTGATGTCTCTGGTTCAGGAGGGTCTTGATTTTAGAAATGCTTCAGTCGTGGCCAGAGAGATACACAGGATTTATACCGTTTGAACAGTAATTTACATAAACTCAAAATTAAATGTTTTAATTATTTGAGATACTGGATTTTCATGAACATGAAAAAAATGAAATATACAATTTGTAATGAATATAAGATACAGTGGGGAAAAATAGTATTTGGTCAGCCACTGATTGTGCAAGTTCTCCTACTTTGAAAGATGAAAGAGGTCTGTAATTTCCATCATAGGTACACTTCAACTATGAGAGACAAATGAGAGAAAAAAAAATCCAGGAAATCACACTGTAGAATTTGTAGAGAATTTATTTGTAAATTATGGTGGAAATTAAGCATTTGGTCAATAAACAACCAGCGAGAATTCTGGCTTTTACAGACCTGTTAGTTGTTCTTTAAGAAGCCATCCTATTCTGCACTAATTACTTGTATTAATTGCACCTGTTTGAACTTGTTATGTCTATAAAAGGCAACTGTCCACAATCTCAATCAATCACACTCCTTTCGAGAAACCTCACACTAACTAACTCTAACACCTGTCAACGGAAAATATCTGTATTGTTCAAGTTTGTCCACGTTAATTATGTTCATTAATCACGTCTTATCCTACCGAAGAATTTCTTGTTGATTGTCCAGACATTTTCGGTCTTAAGAGC
>BRDA01004689.1:262-11399 GCA_036984385.1 Crenuchus spilurus
AGCCCACAGTTCCAGGTCCCGTTGGATGGGGAGTGTGATCGCTCTTTGTCTGGAACCTCCTCTTCAACCTTACCATCAAGGGTGGCCCTACCAGGTGCATAGCTCCAGATGGTATCGCTCTTAGATTCAAAGGTTCTCTCAAGCTTCTCCACCACGGCAAGGTAGCGATCTCAGGAGAAGAATAATTTTATAGACATTGGAAATAGCAGAGCAGAGTGCCGTCACTGCAAACTGAAAATTACAGTGAGGGCAGGTTCCACCACAAACCTGCAACGTCATATAAGAACAGTCCATCCCTTGGTGTAGTTGGATGAGAGAGAGCAAGCTAGGTCTACATCTACTGACCCTGGTGAGTCTGGTGCCGAACCAATGATGGCTGTCACGGCATCTACTGCCCTCCCCAAAAGTAAGAATGTTTTTTACCAGAACTAATGCATAAAATGAAGCAATTATAAAGTTTATCATAAAAAGACTGCAGGCAAAAGGGCTTCTCGGCACACAAACCATTTATTTTTGCTTATTTAGATTTAAATATGAGGCTACAAATGATAACAAGCAAAGAACTGTTTGGGAGCCGAACTTCCCATCACTAGGTACTACACTGATATAAATCATTAAGTGTTGTTTACTCAACAGATGAGAGTCTAACTTTAGATTTTTCACTAAAAGTGACTTGTCAGCTGACTAACTGTACTGATGAACAACTGATTAGGCTGTGAGTGAAAGTGTGTTTTGTTTTGCTTTGTTGGTGTTTATGTAGCTAGTTTCCTTATTTAGCTCACCTGTGGCTCTCTTGACCTGGTAGCTCATGGTGTGCATGCATGGGAAAGACAGGCGAGTTTGGCATCTTTGTGGGTTTCTTTTTATATTTAGCTTGGTGGAATGGAGGTTTAACACTTCATGGTTTAAACTACATGATGTTTTGTGTCAGATTTTACTCTGTTGACCTCTGGTTTGTTAATATAACCTGTCTTGGAGGTTTCAACTGTTGATTTCTGTCATCAAGGTAGTTGCTGGTTAGTGGTCTTGTGATTGTGATTTTGATTTCACTCTGGGTGTATTCTCAACTTTGGGTTTCAGTGGGTAGCAACTGCATGTTGAGGACTTGTTGTAGTAGCAACTGGAATATTGAGATTTTGAAGATGCAATGCACAGTGAAGCTTCCCTCTTTGAATAGTCCAGTGTTATTAAATTGTTTAATAAAGTATTACTATTGAAGTATCTCTGCCATCTGAGGTTCATTTGATTGAACAACCCTTGTGGGGAGAGGAAAATTGCTTAAATTCTATAAAGATTATTTTGGTTGGTAAGTTTATAGGTTGCCCTCATCCCTTAATTGGGGGTGGCGTACTTTTAAATCATTGGGTTTCAATAGGAGTGGTTGGGAATGGTGAGTTGTTCAGACTGGTGAGCCGGGCTTTTTGGTAAAAACTCGCCCCCTGTCAGATGGCCTCCTCCCCCAATTCATGTTGGAGCTGTGATTGGTGCCACATTTGTAATGTACATTTTTACAGAAAAGAGTTGTGATCTTCCCCTCATGACGTGGCATCTCGAGTCATGCCCCCATGTCTCATCATGTCTAGCCACGTGTCTGTCTTGTTACGTTCATTGTACCCACCTGTTTTGAGTTTGGTGATTTAGACATTAATGGCTGTATATTGAGTTATTTTGAGGGAAGAATAAATTTACACTGTTATATAAGCTGCACACAGACTACTTTTCATTGTGTCAAAGTACCATTTTGTCAGTGTTGTCCCATGAAAAGATAAACTTACATATCTGCAGACATGTGAGGGGTGTACTCATGTTTGTGATACACTGTAAGTAACATTACAAAAATAGCTTTCCTACATGTTCACAACATTGCTAGGTTAAGAAATGGATTATCTACCTGATGCATAAAATTTAATACATGCTTTTATTGCATCAAGATTAGATTATTGCAATGCACTACTATCAGGATGCTCCAGTATAAACTTAAATAAACAGTTAATTCAAAAGGCTGCATATCCCATGAGACTGACACTTTGTCGTAGTGGAATACCAGTGGGTAGAAGTCAGACCAAGATCAGTCTCCTGTTCCTCCAGGTTGGGGGGTTAGGCACAAGGCTAACAACCTTGCCCTGTAAAAAAGCACTTGTTACAGAAACGGCAATGAAAGAAAATCAAGCATCAGGTACTAGAGGAGGTCAGGAGTTTCCAGCTCGTATGACTGTGGGTGGTGAAACCAACCAAGGAGCCACCAACATGATAACTAGACTTCTCAGTGCCAAAACTCACCTAAAGATCGGCTACTGGAATGTAAGAACAATGTTTGACACCACAAAGACAGAACAAGTGACTCAAGAAATGAAAGCAAATAAGCTACACATTTTGGGAGTGAGTGAGAGCAGATGGACAGGGTTTGGTACTAGTAAGACACGAAGGGGGAAACCATCCTATACTCAGGTAGACAAGATAACATCCACAGAGGCAGTGTGGCCCTTATCCTCAAGAAAGGAGAAGAGAAAGCCCTGATTGAGTGGAAACCAATGAACGAGAGGTTGATGAGTGCACGTTTTAAAGGGCATCATAGAAAGATGACCATGATAGAAACATATGCCCCAACAAATGACATGGAAGAAGAAGAAAAAGATTATTTCTACTCATTATTAACAAGGCTGGTGGAAGACAAACCCAGACATGACATCTTAATCATGATGGGAGATCTCAACGCAAAGGTAGGAACATCAAATGAAGGTTATGAGCATGTCATGGGAAAACATGGCTGTGGTACTAAAAATGAGAATGGAGAAAGGCTTGTAAATTTTTGTGCAACAAAGAACCTGTCGATAGGAGGCACAATCTTCCCACACAAGAAGATAAACAAGATCACCTGGGAGTCTCCAAACCATCGGGACCAGAACCAGATTGACCACATTATGATCAGTAAAATGTGGAGATCACTGCCGGATGTTAGAGTCAGGAGAGGAGCAGATGTTGGAAGTGACCAAGTTAAGGACAAGTTAAGATCAAGTTAAGGATAAACAACACAAAGTCAGCCACAGTGAAAAGATTCAATGTCAAAAGGTTGAGAGAACCCAGTACGAAGCAAAAGTTCAACCTCTCTGTCAGAAACCGCTTTAAACCACTCAGCACAGATCCAAGGGACATCGAGGAGAAATGGAGACAACTGGAAGGTGTTTATAGTGAAAGCACGAGAGAGATGATAGGGTACAGAAAGAGAAGTGATAGAGAATGGATCAGCCAGGAAACAAAGATCGAAAGCTCAAGAAGGCAAAGATGCTACAGTGCAAATCTGAACAATTGAGGGCAAGTCAGCATGAGAAATACACAGATGTTAACATCAAAGTAAAGAGGTTGGCCAGGAGAGACAAGAAAAGGTACTTAGAAGGACTGGCTAAAGAGGCAGGGAAGCAGCAAGACAAAAAGAGCAGAGCACACTGTACCAAGTGACAAGAAAACTGTGTAGAAAGGGCACACCATCTGACAGACTGATAAGAGATAAAGGCGGACAGTTGTTAACAACAGAAGCAGAGAAAGAGAAGAGGTGGCGTGAACACTTCAAGGAGGTCCTTAACAGACCAGACCCTATGGTGAATGCGAGCACAGAGCCCCCAATGACGGAGGAGATCATAGATGCCATAAGATCGCTGAAAAATGGGAATTCTCCTGGCATGGACTCACTGAGTGCAGAACTGCTGAAGGCGGACCCAGCCGCAGCTGCCGTGATGCTAACACCTCTGTTTCGTAACATTTGGGAAGAGGAAACCATACCCAAAGGATGGAGAAGAGGAAGCATTGTCAGAATCCCAAAGAAAGGAGACCTCTCTGATTGTAACAATGGGAGAGGCATTACACTCCTTTCAATCCCTAGTAAGGTTCTGTGTAAGATTATAATCAAGAGGCTGGGACCTGCATTGGATAAGATCCTCAGGAGGGAGCAGTGTGGCTTCAGAAAAGGGAAAGGCTGCATAGACCACATCACGATACTCAGGAACAACATTGAGCAGTGCAGTGAGTGGCAGAGGGAACTCTATGTCATGTTCATTGACTACGAGAAAGCCTTTGACAGCCTGCACAGGGAGAGCCTCTGGAAGATCTTTAGAGCATATGGTGTGCCTAATAAGATCCTGGCCATCATAAAGCAATTTTACACCAGGTTTACATGCTCAGTGGGAACGTCAAAACTCATGTTTGAAGTGAAGTCTGGGGTGCATCAAGGCTGTGTCATGTCTGGCCTCCTTTTTATAGTTGCCATAGACTGGATAACATCTGAACTGAAGAATGCAAGAAGAGGGATAAGATAGACGCCATTCATTCAGCTTGAAGACCTAGACTACGCTGATGATATAGAACTAGTATCACATACAGAGAGGCATATTCAGCAGAAGTCTGAGAGGCTAGTAGAGTACGGAGAAAGCATAGGCCTGAAAGTAAACATCAAGAAGACCGAGCTGATGACAGTAAATGTGAATAGAAATGTGAATGTGACAGTAAAAGGCGAGACAAGTGCAAGTAGAGACATCCTTTCTGCATCTTGGGAGCATGGTAACTGTAGAGGGAGACACGAGAATATATACAGAGCAGGCTTGGAAAGGCCAGGAGAGCATTTGCCCAGCTTACACCAGTGTGGCGGTCTAAACAGTACTGCAGGCGCTGTAAGGTTAAGATTTACAGAACTTGTGTCTTGCCCATACTGCTATATGGCTCTGAATGCTGGAGGATGATGCAAACAGATAAAGCCAAACTGTCAACCTTCCATACCGCATGCTTTAGGACAATCTGTAGAATATTTTGGCCTGAAAGAGTCAGCAATCAGGACCTGCTGAAAATGACAGGGCAGGAGGAGTTGGCGACAATCATCATGAGAAGAAGGTGGCGATGGGTTGGTCACGTGCTAAGGAGGGAGCCCGACAACCTGGTGAGGGTGGCGCTGAGATGGACACCAGAAGGCAAGTGTAAGCAAGGACACCCAAGGACCAAATGGCGTAGGACTCCGGAGACTGAAGCACTCACAGGGCAAGCACAAAAGCTTTCTGGTGCGCAAATTTTGTCACCACAAACCACCATCCCCACAGACACACCCCAAAATTTTTCCCTACTTCAATAATGCTTCAATAATACTTCAAAACCACATGTTCAGTTTAGCTTTTGCAATTAACCTCTAATTTCTAGTTTAAGAAAAGTCATTTCAGGAATTCATGGACATGTGGAATCCCAGAAATCTCATATAATGCTTTGCAATGCTGTGCCCACAGGTTTGAGGATGGCTGTATGGATGGATGTCATTGCCTGAGGATTGTTCTTTCTGGTTTCCTTCCTTCCAGTCAGTCAGTCTGTCTCAGTCAGATCAGCTGTAATCACGTTTTGTACTGCACTCAGCCTGACTAATTGTTTCTCTTTACTGTTTGTTTTCTTTTCTTTTCTGAAGAAATGGCCACAGATGGAAAAATCCAGCAAATAATTTATTGAGGTCCACAACAGACCATATCCTCACCTACATCCACTGCTGACATTGTTCCTCCTGCTCCTGTGGATGATTCTCCTGCAGTCTGCACCAGACCAGCTGCTCATCTACATCAACCTATATCTACCTCTGCCAACCTCGGACCCTCATCATTATCCCCCACCATCAATTACATTGAAGTAGGAATGGACTCTTTCTTGCAACAGTGGAAGGAAGTGGCAAATTTTTTCAAAGATTTTGTTCCAAAATAAATTTGGATTTCAGTCAAATAGAAATGTTGAGACTAAACTGACTTATGAAATGTCTTGAGCAAGTATACAATGAATAAGAGAGGCCCAAGGACTGATCCTTGAGGAACAACATAAATCATCAAAATAATGCAATGTTTTACAATGTTTTTGCAATGTTTAGTGATGTGTATATACAGACAGTGCTCAACAAATGCAGCTCTGAGATTCAGAACAACAAAGGCAGTAATTGAAACAAACAAGTCTATTTTGAATTCTATTCTCTAAAATTCTTCAGGTGTTGGCATCTCAGCTGCCATAATTGTGACACTTGTGTAACACAACAAAGTATTTAATACACTACCATTTCTTTTTAAATACAATTTTGGGAACATTCTGTCAGGTCTGAAGACAATCACCTTACCCTTCTGGGGTGCGTTTCCTGAAAGTGATTGAACTTAGCAATTGAAGAACAACTTTAAGAATGACGTAACTTTAAGAACGCGATTTTTACGACTGTTTCCCAAAAGCCTTCTTATCTTCCAAACTTACGAACAAGTCCCTAAGTAGCACTTAGTTGACTCTGCACTCGTGTCTGCGTCAAATATGCTCAGCCAGTCAAAAACTGAACCACTGATTTACATATATTTCTTCATTATTAAGCCACAAACATATCATTATGTAAACAATAATTATAAAACCAAACATCAAAAAAGTATTTACACTACATACATGCAAAAAATAAAAACATTTCACATGCAGTTGCTGTCCATCGCTATGGAGGTGTCATAAAGGAAGGCCACTCACGCTTCAGAGTGTGGGACATTCACCCTATCAGCTTACCGTCACTCTCCTCATCTCATCACCCAAACCTTTAGGCCTTCAGCAGGCCTAGCTCAAGACTTCAGCCTTCTCATGTCAGTCCTGTGGAACTGTGGTCTCCCTCTCTGTCTGTGGGTGTTCTCTGTATGTTTTGTCTTGTGTTTTCTTGTGTTCAGTTCTTTGTGGTTTTAGGTGGTTCATGGTTGACCAGTGTTTTGTCCTCCAGCCTCCCTACACTCTCAGCCTGTGTGATAGTGGCTGATACGGAAGGTCAGCTACTGCTGGAGAGTGTAGGGTGGGCTTTGATGGTGCCTGGTCAACCATGTCCCACCTATTCTTGGTCAGTGTAGTTTAGGGTTTAGTTGTAGGTCCATTTCAGTCCTCCTACTCTCCTAACCTTCGTGTTAGCAGATGATGGTTCATCATCTGCTGTTAGAGAGTGTAGGTTGTCTGGTGTTTGGTCCTTGTAATTTAGTTTCTGTCTTTTGTCCATTTCAGCCCTCCTGCACTCTCAGCCTTCATGATGGCAGCTGATTAGTACATCAGCTTCCGCTGGAGAGTGTAGGTTGGGCTGGAATGGTTCATAGCCTGTAGTGTATGTCTTGTAGGTTGAGTTAGAGTCTTGTGTCCTTGTTAGCCTCTGGCGTTTTGTCCAGTCAGTGCATCCCCACTTCCAGCTTTCATGATAGGAGCTGATCCCAGTGGTCAGCTGCTGTTGGAAGTGGGCGATGTACTGATCGGATGTCTAGCCGTTTAGAGAGATATGTCAGGCCCTTATGTCAGGCCCTTATGTCAGGCCCTTAAGTCAGGCCCTTAAGTCACACCTCTGTGTCAAGTCTCTGTCAGGTCAGTGTGTTTTAGTCGGTCTCTTTTAGTTCCATGTCTTAGGTCAGTCTATGGAAGTCCCTTGTCTTAGGTCAGTCTATGGAAGTCAATTGTCTTAGGTCAGTCTTAGTAAAGTCCTTCGGTTAGTGATTTGTGTTTTAGTCCCAGTCACTTAGTCCTGTCTTGGTCCTGTTTTCGTTTTGTCTTGTGTTGTGCTTTGTGTTTCAACTTAAATAAATCATCTCATATGACTGTTCCACTGTCTCCTGGCCCATCACTCATAACAGGAGGACAATGAATGAATGTCGAGTGGAAGGCCATTAACAGAACTGCTACGAGATGTAGCTGACCAGTACAATACAAAGAATACAGTGTCTTTCAAAAAGACATGCTTGCTGCTGTTTGGAGTGTTGATAATGGTTTAAATTGGAGATGAGCTGGATACTCATTTCAGACATTAGGAGACGCTATTTCGGTTCACACATATCCAGACGCGGTTTAAAATATTTTCAGTGTTTGGAAAGCTTGGCGATAATCAATGCTCTTATTTACATCTAATGTCCACGTTCTATACATCTGTAAAATGCACTCGTTATATTGCAGTAACAACACCAATCTCTCTCTCTCTCTCTCTCTCTCTCTCTCTCTCTCACACTCACACACACACACACACACAGAGAAAGAGAGACAGAGATCAGTCATAGTACCTTCTCTTTCTAAATGAAAGAGAAGGTAGTCCTTTGGCGCGTGGTTCTCACAAACATTCGCCAATGATCTTAAATCAATTGCAATTGTTCTTAAAGTTGTAGTTAACTAGCAAAGCTAAGTCCAATGGCCAGTATTGCTAGAGAACAGTTGCTGTAAGCCAAGGCATTACTAATAGAGAGGAAACTATCGGAACTCTTTAACCAATTGTGCTTTTAGAATGAGGTTAGGAACGCCCACTCAATTAACATATGGTTTGAAGAAAAGTAAATGCACACGAGTGGATAAATAAATAAATGTAGGCATGTGGAAATACATAAATAAATAAACTTAGACATGTTAAATACATAAATAAATAAATGTACACATGTTAAATACATAAATAAAGTAAAAACATTTATTATTAGTATATACACTTTTTCATGAAAAAATTTATATCTATTTATTTATTTATTTATTTATACTTTTGTCATTTTTGGTCCTCCATCCATCCCATGAAAGGAACCAGGAACTGTATTTCTGTTTTATTGATTTCACAAAAGCATTCGACATGGCACAACATGACCAATTGTGGATAACCATGCTGGACATGGGTTTCCCCTCACACCTGATCCAGCTGCTGAGAAATTTGTACAGTCAGTAGCGTGCAGCCGTCAGGACAGCCGATCACACATCAGCATGGTTCAGCATAAGACAAGGAGTCCGTCAAGGATGTAACCTCTCACCATGTTTATTCAACATCTTATGGGAACAAGTGATGAGAAAAGCACTAGAGGGATTTATGGGAGGTTTCAAGATTGGTGGAAGGACTATTAACAATCTCAGATATGCAGATGACATCGTCTTATTGGCCACAACAAAAGAACAACTAGAAGAGCTGGTGAGTCGCACTGAGAAGGCTGCAAAGGAATATAACATGCAGATCAATGCAGATAAAACAAACGTGATGACGAACACTGAAGATACACTGAAGATCACAGTCGAAGGAAGACTTCTGGAGCAAGTAGACTCTTTCACGTATTTGGGATGCAGAGTAACAAAAGCTGCAGACTGTGCCAGTGAAGTGAAGACAAGAATGGCCATGGGCATGTTGGTGATGGTCAAATTGACAAAGATGTGGAAAAGCAAGTCAATGAGCACCAACACCAAACTAAGACTGATGAAAGCCTTGGTCTGGCCAGTAGCTACATATGGATGTGAAGCCTGGACACTGAAGAAAGAGGAAGAAAGACGTATTCAGGCTTTTGAGAACAAGTGCATCAGGAAGTTGCTGAAGATCTCATGGATGAAGATGATGACCACTGAGCAAGTCTATGAGATGGCCAGATCTCAAAAGGAGTTACTGATGCACGTTAAATGACATACATCCCATGCCAAGCATACCTATAAAAAGGCAAATCCTCTGGGTTACATGTCCATGATTAATCACTGAATTTGATTGGTTAAGAGTTGACAAGCTTAGTAGGCCAATTTGTAACCATTGCTTGGGACACAATATATTAATTTACTACTACGACTGTTACACTGGAAAAACCCCACTGCATTTATGTAATTTATATGTGTATATCAATAAATAATATATTGTACTTTAAGCAATCTTAGTTTTTTGTTTCATGAAAACTAATTTCAATTTAATAAGTACATGTATGTATAGTATTGTACTAAGGATGCTGGCTCTAATTTACGTGACGCAATTACGTTTTCAAAAGAAAATTTAAATGTTCATGAATTCGTGTGCTGAGTGTTGCGTTTGTCAAAGAATGATCAGCGGCCTCTTTCATTTTTCAGACAGAACTTCAAGTTAAGAACAACTTGGTGAGTTACGAGCGGGTCAGACCACTCGTAGATTTACGAACGAGTTTAAGTACGACGTGGGTTACGAAGGCTTTCGGGAAACACTCGTAAATTTAAGAATGTTCGTAAGTACATTTGAGGTTAAGAAGTACTTAGCGTTAAAAAATTTTTGGGAAACGTTCTGGTGTCATAAGGGGCAAAATGGACCAAACACATTCTTTGCCAATTTAGAAAAACCCTAAAGGATTTTTTCCATTAATTCTGAGTTATATCAGCAAAATCAAAAGGAAATAGTCAGAACATCTGTCTGAGCTGAATCTCAAGAGAACATGGATCATGTAGTGAGACAATGATCATAATCATAAGTAAGTTCTACTAAAGACTGGTTAAAGAAGAATAAAGTTGATGTTTTGCAAAGGCCAAGTCAAAGTCCTGACCTTAATCTAATAGACATGTTAGAGAAGGACCTAAAACAAGCAAGTCTCAATAAATAAATGACCACGTCTAATATTTCTGCCTCATTTGTCTGACTTTGTTCTCTTTATCTACTTTTAGGACTTGTGTGAACATCTGATGAAGTTTCGGGTCAAATTTATGCAAAAATATAGAAAACATTAAAGGTTTCACAACTTTTAAGCACTACTGAATTAGAATATGAGCAGTATGTGAGTGTTAAAGTGTGTTTAATTTTAGCTGCTGATCTGAAACTGAATCTCATTTCCTTCTCGTCATAGTGATGCTCTGGTAAACCAGACCAAAGTGTGTTAAAGAGCATCAGTCAAACACTACTGCTAACTCACACCACATAACATCTGAACATCACTTTAATCATTAAATTCTTACTAAAGAACAAGTGCAGAACAGTTAAACACCTGCTTTTAAATACAGTTTTAGCAGAAACTGACAGATTTGAGTAGATAAAGATCTCTTCAACCTTTGAGCTTAAAAACAAACAAAACTGCTTCACAACTTTCTCTTTACAACAAGTGTTAATAAACCCCAATAAAGTTAATCAGTGAGATGTGATTTAGATTATAATTCTGTCAGAATTCAGTCAGATCCTTTAAAACAAACACTCATATAACAGATATAGAGACCATTATAAACCTGATCATCATTTAGATTAAATATGATTAAATATATAAACCAACATTCACTCTGCTGAAGATATAAAGAGAAGATTTACTCACAGAGTATCACAGAGAGAGCACTGAGCTCCATACTGACACAGTGATGACTGACTGGCCTGTGCTGTGTTTTAAACCATCATTACTTCCTGAGAGAGAGAGAGAGA
>BRDA01004689.1:25210-36471 GCA_036984385.1 Crenuchus spilurus
AGGTATACATCGATGACCGGTCTGGTTCCGAAAGTAGTCAGAATCAAACCACAACCACGATTAACTGAACGAAAAGGTGTAGAAACAGTTAAACTGGTAGTGGTTGTACGGGTACCGGTAAGAAGAGAAGTGAAGTGACCGTGTCAGATGTCGAAAACAATGAGGTGTAGGGTTTATACACTTTCTCAGATGACCAAGGTCTTCAGAAGGAAGCTGACACTAGAAGGAATATAACATGCAGATCAATGCAGATAAAACAAACGTGATGACGAACACTGAAGATATACTGAAGATCACAGTCGAAGGAAGACTTCTGGAACCAGTAGACTCTTTCACATATTTGGGATGTGGAGTAACAAAAGCTGTAGACTGTGCCAGTGAAGTGAAGAGAAGAATGGCCATGGGCATGTTGGTGATGGTCAAATTGACAAAGATGTGGAAAAGCAAGTCAATTAGCACCAACACCAAACTAAGACTGATGAAAGCCTTGGTCTGGCCAGTAGCTACATATGGATCTGAAGCCTGGACACTGAAGAAAGAGGAAGAAAGACGTATTCAGGCTTTTGAGAACAAGTGCATCAGGAAGTTGCTGAAGATCTCATGGATGAAGATGATGACCACTGAGCAAGTCTATGAGATGCTAGAACTCAAAAGGAGTTACTGATCCACGTTAAATCCCACAAGTTACGTTTCTTCGGTCATGTGATGAGGCAGCACATGAGAGCATTGAAGGAAGTGTTATGACTGGACTTGTGGAGGGAGTCAGAAGACGTGGAAGACCAAGAATAACCTGGATGGATAACATCAAGACATGGATTGGATTATCAGGTGCTACCCTGCTACAAGCAACCAGAGACAGATGGCATTGGAGAGAATTGACTCGCCTGTGCAGCCTACCATCATGAAGCGATGACGGTGTGTGACATGACATGACAGATGTGTATGTCTGTGTGTGTATAAGATGTACTGAGAAAGTGTGAGAGAACTGCCAGCACAGAAGCAGTCGTCCCTGCTTTTCTTAATGAATAATAACAACTTCAGTATGTTGCTTTAGGTCTATGTAGACGTAATTCCACACCTGTGCTTAAAGTTCTTTCTGATAGCTGCTGAGGTACAGGGTCAACTATACCCATATGAATATTCACTATAATTAAAGGCTATGAAGCACAACTGTATTGGGAGTCAAATGGCCCAGATGCTTTAGAGCCTCTTTGTGAATTACTTTATCAACTGATGCTCTTCTAACTTGCACTCAAGGAACAGAGCTGCCCACTCATAAGTAATCATTTGGAATTTAGCTGCCAGTCTACACAGTTTTACAGAAAGGGGCCATCTCTAAATCCTCACAAGAAAAAGTGCAAAAAATCTAAACTTTTGGATGCAAAAAGCCAATGATGTGCAAATATTAAATGCTATATGTGACCCCACCTGGAAAAACCCAGCCAAAGTTAGTATGAAACTTATTGCGACATATGTTGTTCAGCCTATCCATCACATTTGCGACAAAAATAGGCCCTTGGTTTTACTGCTGTAAATGAAAGGTAATAGTCTCAAATATCTATCGTAATACATGTCTTAAAAAATACCAGAATTTGCATATTTTACCTGAAAAACAAGTTTCTGTGACCCCTCTAATTCTGATGTAGAACTACTTCTACCGCTGAGATGCACAAACTTGTTGGGTGTCATTCGGTTCCTGAACTACTTCTCTTCACTGTAGAAATTTGTTTGAGCTCATGTATCTATCCACCAAATGTGAGCAAGTCAGATGTCATCAGCTG
Source organism: Crenuchus spilurus (assembly GCA_036984385.1). Taxonomy (NCBI): domain Eukaryota; kingdom Metazoa; phylum Chordata; class Actinopteri; order Characiformes; family Crenuchidae; genus Crenuchus; species Crenuchus spilurus. Next base: position 26,992 of record BRDA01004689.1, read on the forward strand.
ATGTAAACAGTGCAACAGTAGCCGGACTCATCTTTCAATATTCATTTCTGGTATATTTGTATTTTCCCAGGCAGGGTCACATATTTAATATATGATAGTACAAAAAGAAAATGTTGAAACAGAGAAATCCTATTGTTTTTTAATTAACATCAGTTAATTTCTTTAATTGGCAACAAGTCAGCAGCATAAAATGGTCAGTAGTGTATAAAAGGCTTATTCAAATCAGCATTTTTATGATATTTATTTTCATAATTATTATTATTTCATTATTAATTTTTAATTATTTTATTGTTAGGTTATTTTATTCTTATTAGGTTTGTTTTATTCTTATTTTATTTTGTGTTCATTGTTTTATCTTATCTTAAATGACTGTTATTGTACTACTGTTGATGCAAAGCACTTTGGGAAACTTTGTTAGAAAAAAGCTTTATAAATAAAGTTCATTATTATTATTATTATTATTATTATTATTATTATTATTATATTCAAGAGTAAGAGGGCGAGGTTCACCATTCTGCAAAAGATAGCTGAAGCAGTTGAAAAATAAATCTCTAGCAACTCAGTTCCCAACAGCTTAAAGAGTGAAAAAATACCCCTCTGTATCAACATTTATGTCTTTTGTGGGAGCCTCTGTCAGTGATCAAAACCAGACACCCTGGTGTGTCATCTCACAGTAAATGGAGTGGAAGGGGGCACCCACATCCAAATGACTTTAAAACAAGACATTCCGTAAATGCAGCAAAGTTCAGATACGCTGTAATTTTCAAATGCTACTCTACATTGCTCTGTTCTATTGAGGGACACAGTGACCTGGAAACATTGTGTACATAAGCCTGCTCCCTCAATCCATGTGTCAGCTGTCCCTGGCCTTAAAGATCATCCTTTAACCTTTATCCTTTGCTTCATTTAAGGATAAAGGTTAAAGAAGGATCCAGGAGCTTTTCTGCAGATAAACACAAGGTGGAACACTCTCTAGTCGACAAACCACAGCAGTTAAATAATTAAGATGTATGTGACCTGTGTCTGTTTAAAACTGATTTAAAGCTGAAAGATAAAATTGGATTCACTCCGATACTCTATTCATAGCATAAAAAGACATCCATAATGTTCTGTACAGTCAGTCTAACATCACTTAGCATTCAAGTGTCATTGCTTCTAGCTATAAACACAGACACTGAGACACCATGAAATACAAACTGTCCCAGGTATAACCTTGTGTGGGCAAATCTTCTGCTTATAAGAAGTTATTTTATGGTTGATGTTTGTATGTAATGTAAGATCAGTTTTCACTTTATATTGCATTGCAATGAACAGATAATCTGAAATGGGAACAGAACAATATTTTCATATCTTTAATTTTGTCCTGAAAACATGCTGGTCAGTGAAACTGTGCAGTTTAACTTCATTCAGACATATTTTAATAATATCTGCAAGCTGTTCTGTAATAATCATAAGGTGTCCAGCAGCATAATTTCAAAAGAGAGAAAAAAAAAAACATAAAAGAGACTTCTGACTTCAGCATTACAGCCTGTTGTCTAGACAGACCATCAGTTTTAAGGACAATTTCTCGTGTGAAAGAAGCTAAAAACAGTGCAGTTTCATCAATACATGTCAAAGGGGAGACAGAAGACAGAAGCTCAGTGCTCAAGGCTGGGATAGAAAGAGACTATGTGTCAACTGAGGGAGAAAAAGAGCTTCCAAAGAAGAACTCTGAGCCCTTAGCTCTACTTTTGAAGGCTCAATACACATGAATGCATAAACATGTAGTAATCTCCAAAAGTGTCAGGACAGTACTGTCAAAACTGTTACATATACTAAAAAAGCAATCGGTTTTGGGGTAGTTACTGAAAAAAGTAATCCATTACAAATGACTATTACTTTTCATCAAAATTGTAATGAGATTACCTAGTAATCTCGTTATTCATTACTGCACCACAATGTTACATAACATACACAAAATACATGCTTTATTATTGTCAGTAACTGTTATGCTTTACATTACTCTGTAACAGGAAAATGTAATCAGATTACTTTTAAAAGCGTTACCCTCAACACTGTGTTTGACTTTCATTAAAGCGACTAAAAAGCCACATCTACAGATGTCAGTCCTCTATTTAACGAAAAGGACATCAAATACAAGACACCAAATTACAGTCATCAAGGAAATTCTTCACACTATTACGATACTCGTCAAAACTACTTTTGACCTAAACTGAGTACACAAAAAAAAAAATTTACACCTCAATATAAAAAGCATTTTGTGTTGTCACTGTAGCTGCTGTAATTAAGAGGTAAATATTAAAAGAGGACAGCATGACCTAACACATTAAAGTTTGGAATAAATAATTTTTTAAATATTTATAGAAGACAGAGAGATTGTAACAGCTTCGAATAAGTTTGAAAAATATTTTCACATCATGAAAAAGTTCATGTGTGAAATTTAATTTCAAAAAGGTAAAATGTCATTTTATATTCACTACATATTCACACATACATGTAAATTGACATATTTCAATACTTTTTTGTTTTAATGTTGACACCGTTTGAAAAGTAATTCACTCAAACTCAAAATGTTCTAATAGAGAGATTCTGAATTTCTGATTTTCATGAGCTATATGTCATACTGACCAACAATAAAACAAAAAAGGCTTGAAATGTCACTTTTACATTTAATGAAAAAATATGATGGTTGATCTTTTAAAATTAAATTATGAACTTTTTCATAATATTCTATTTTTCTGATGTGGCACAAAAACAATGTTCAATGTGCTTTTCAAAAAACAATATTTGTATTGTAGTTACCAAATGACAACAGTACACAACATTTCTGTCATTCAGTACCACATTTCAACACATAAGTAGTCAGTCAAATTAGTATTCGTAAGCCAATATGTATGACTACTATGAAAACTGAGTATGCTGATTTTCTTTCTTTTTAGCACATCACCAATCAGTGCATCTTAAATTCTGATCCTTTGATAACTGCAATTTCTGCAATATTTGAATTTTAAATAGAATAATTTGATGGTTTTAAAAGATGATAAAGTAGACAGAGGTCAGGAAGAGTGCTCAGGTCTCTGCAGATGCAGCAGAGGTCTTCACAGCTTCATTACCATCAGTGCTCCAGTTAAGAAGGAACGCCAGAGCACTGATGAGGCACCTCTCTGAAGAGGTACTCTCTCCGTCACTTCAAGTCTGTAGTCACTTAGAAAGTAGAAGGAGCTACATAAAGCTGTGTGCATGCTTCTGTGTGCTTGTGAATGTAGGTCTATGCTTGTGCAGAGCTGATGTTTCAATTTCCTCAGAAATTTAAGTACTAAAATGCCACTTATTCCACTAAAAAAGTAAATTAGTACAATTGGCAGACTACTACAGACTACTGAAGAACCTCATTCACCTGAATAACTGCCCGGCTGTTTTATTCAGACAGCTGCAGACCATTATAGGACATTTGTTCAGTTATTTGCCACTGACAATTAGCCTGCCTAGGTTGTTAATTTGATGACACACCACAAGGGAAAGTCACATTAAGGGGAAAAATACAAAAAAGTAATTTTAAGAATGTGCCAAAATGCATTTCTCTTTGTTTTTTGTTAGATGTTAGATGTTTTGAGACTTTGTTAGATGAACAGGCTAATTGATACAATACCAGATATGAACTAAGGATGAGCAAACTGCTTTCAATTACCTTAATGTAACTCATAATTACTACCATCAGGATGTGATCGACTGCTTTATGTACTCTGCCAGCTGGGGCTCCAGTTTTCAAATCAGGACTCTTCCTGTGCATTCGAAATTTTGTTGATTTTAATTCCACAGGAAGAGTCCTCTAACGAAAGTAGAGTACTCTCCTCCAGTGAGAGTAGGACACGACCCTGTGCACTCTCTCTGCATTCTCAGACTAAACATGTCCTCTTTGCAGATCTAATCTAATGTAAAAGTGAATTTTCTATTAAAATGGCTGTGACCCACCTGCTGTGCTGCTGAAAACGTCTGAAGATGCAGGGCTATCGGTTATGATGGCTGTCGCATCTGCTGTTGCTGTTCGGTCAAAGGTCAGCGTACCGGAGGTGGTCAGTTGGCCTGATGGGGTCATTGTGACTGAGGACAGACATCAATGTAATTGTAAGCAAGCATTTCATTTGGCCATAAAAGGGTACTAAATTAGACTAAATTGCCTAAACTACTTCAGGGCAGTACTAACTATGCTTAAATATTGAATAATTGAATTGAATTTATTGAATTAATTGAATTAATTAATAATATTATTATTAATAATAATAATAATAATAATAATAATAATAATAATAATAATAATGTTCTCTCTTATATTGTATTATTACATAATTATTCTTCTACTGGTCTATAAATCACTTAATGGTGTAGGACTAGCATATTTATGCACCAGAGATATTAGCAAAGTAGAACTCTCAGCTCTCTAGAAACCAGTCAGTTAATCCTGTCTAAGATAAAGAGTAAAAACAGAGAAGCAGTGTTTAGTTATTATGCTGTGTTTAAATGGAACCAGTTGACAGAGAATATTAGAAGAGTCTAGACTATAGAGACTTTTAAACCCAGACTGAAAATGTTTATATCTGAGCAGCTTTCAACTCAGTTTAAAACATTGTTCTCTTCATACTTATATTCTGTAATGGCACCATTATCCTAGTTTATTGTAAAAATATTATTTTTTCTCTTTTAAATCTATTGTTTTAATCACATTTTAATGTATTGTTTTCTGTTTTGCATTTTATTTTAATTACCTCTGCATTTTTTCTGCTTTAATACTTTTTTAAATTTTTTTTTATTTTACTAATTTCTATGTCTGTAATCTGTAAAACACTCTGAATGGCCATGATGTATGAAAGGTGCTATATAAATTATAAATATAGATTTATATCCCTGATGTTTAAATATATTTACAGTCATTTTCGGTATATAGCAAGTAAAATCAATATCCCCTCAAGGATTGCAGTTTAACTGACCCTGTGAATATTTTAGAGAGAAAGGGACAGTGTGTGTGTACTAATGTAAGAGAGGTGAGTGAGCACTGCAGTAGGATCACACTCACAGGCAGCTCCAGGTGCTAGAGTGATGTTCTTAGGCTGCTGTACTTCCTTCTTCTCTGGAGAGGCTGAACGTTCGCACTCCTTCTTCCGTCTCTTATAAGGGACAAAAAGTCGTACGGGTCCAGTCTGTAGAAGGAGGAGCAGATGCAACATTGGATTGAACCAGTATCTACAAGAAATACCACAGTAAAGCAAGAACAACTGAGAGACTACTAAAGCATCACTTTACCATAGATATGTGGTCTCCTCCAAAGGTTCCATCCTTGTTCTAAATGAAGGTAAGACAGAGGGTGTAAGAAAAAACAGGTAAGTGAGTCTTGAAATTCAGAAAGTACAGATAAATACATTATACAAATACACTACAGAAACAAAATGTAAGTTTGAAATAACTTTGTTGTCCTTGTTATCTCTTATATTGTATTATTACATAATTATTTAATTTTATAGTAACTGAGATCATCTATATAGTCCTGGACAGCCACAGCACTTTTTATAGCTTCTCTAAAAGCACCTGATTTACCAAATAAAATACCCCTCCCCTGCAATGACACCTGGGTATTCTAAACTCAAACCCTGATTGTTTCAGCAACAGCCCTGAATGTTGAGAGTTTGTACGATCTCCCCTTGGACTGACGTTCACCCACCTCCACCCCCAATTTCTTTAAATCCTAGCAATGCCAGTGAACTGCTGTATTGCTTAATATTTTTCCCCATTCACTAATAAACAGAGGAGACAAAGTGAGTTACTAACCGCAGCTAGATCATCACAGCAGGCTGCACATGTACAGGAGGCAGCATGTGGGTTTAGGATGCGCTCCTGTAAAATCATTCAATGCCTGGTTACAAATATCCAAATATACAGCACTAATTCTGACATTGTACTAAACATATCACACAATGGCAAATCCTATCTAAACAGATCATTTCAGTTTGGAGACATACAAACTTAGTCAGTCCAAAATGTGTGTTTGTGGGAGCATTCTGCACAATGTCCCAATCTGACCTGAATAAGGCATTGTAGAGGTCGTCCTGCATAGCGGATGCTCCTCTTCCAGTCCTTGCTGCTGGCCCTGCCAGCCAGCCCTTCAAACTCAGTGGGAGTGTACCAGTTGTTGTTGTGTTTGATACAGTGTCCTTTGCCCCCTGAGAGCAATACATACCAACACAGATAGATAACATTTTACAGACGACAGAGTGCAATGTTGTGATAGGATAAGACTTGAGGTTAAATCAGTCCAGAGGAAGCAGTAGTCTAGCACAGTTTGTGGATTTCCAAGCTCAAACAACTGTTTCAGTCAATCAGTTAGTTACCAGGTTTAGCAAGTATGTGAGACCTAAGAGGGAAATTCCCAAACTCTACTGGTGACAGACTAGCCTAGAGCAGGCAGTACTAATATTTTGGCCTGCAATACTGTCACAGTATTCTATAGCACTTTACTGACCTCTAATGGCCAAACCTACCTGAACCCAGTCTGCTTTTATAGAGAATACCGCTGGTGTTCCTACAGCGCACTGGCAGCTCATTTTCATACACAGATGGATCCCAGTTATACTTGGACACATCTTTCTCATGGCTAGGAGTCAATGGAGTAGAAGGAGTCTGAGCACCTAAAAAGAAAGAAAAATAATCTGTGTATAATTTGTCCAATTGATATTTTCATGAATTAAAAAGGATTCGTCAAGAGCTTTTACATTTTAGATAATTATGGCAGAATAAGGCCACACAGTTGCTCCATAACAAAAGCCACAATCTACTGACATTTATATGCTATCAAAGCTCCATCGTCAAATATTAGACACACAGTCTTGGTGGTGATCTACAACAAGATTCCTCTCTTACTTATGATGACTTTAATGATGGGAACAGGTCCAGTTTATAAGCATGGACCATGTGCAAAGCATTAGGGAGCAGTTATACTGATTTGAATGCTCATCTAAATTAATAATCTGATTTGGGATCAGTTGATGGTAAGCTGATCCCAAATTTGTACTTGTATTGGTCTTACACAGGTGCATTCAAATACACCTTTAAACACACCTGGAGTCATGGGTGCAGCAGTGGCTTTCAAACCTGTGGCATCAACGATACTCCCATCTGTGTGTACAACAATCAGTGTTGCCTTCTGTGTGCTGAGACTGTCTCCAATCTGCAAAGTTGTCCGACCTGTCTACATACACCAAGTAGACCACAGACACACAAGTGATACACTTCTATGTAATTAGAGCATTCTGAAATGTGATAACATTACAGGGCTAATAACATTACAAAAACACTAGTATCAGCAAATCATGTGTATATTTTCATCATATGCAGTTCTGTGAAACATCACTGGAATAAAAGTACAGTGCAGTTTGGAGCTCTGATCATTTTCAGAAATGCAGCCATGTCATATTTCCTGAACCAAACACAGAAGAGCTTGTTTCTACCTCTAAAGAATACAGTAATTCTACAGTGGTGCTTTGTTTGTGAAACTTGTAGAATTGTCTATATTTTTGCATAAAATGACTTAAAACATCATCAGATTTTCACACAAGTCTTAAAAGTTGACAAAGAGAACCCAGTTAAACAAATGAGACAAAAATATTACACTTGGTCATTTATTTATTGCGGAAAATGATCCAATAAATAAACAACTTGTGTGCTTAGGGTCATTGTCTTGCTGCCTGACCGACCCACCTTCTATTGACATTTAGTTCATGGACAGATGTCCTGACATTTTCCTTTAGAATTCTCTGATATAATTCAGAATTAATAAATACATAAATAACTAAATATTCACTTGAAACACTCACAAGTACATGCTCAGGGATGGAGGCAGCTGCGGCGACAGATGTTGAGAAAACACTGTCATCTGCAGTCTGGACACCATCGACAGTAACAGTGGTCACCTCTGCCAAGACAAGCACAGGATGAGTTAGTTAATTAACCAGCAGAGCTACACAAACGATTTCAAATATTAAATCAAGTTTATCGATTATTATTGCGTCTCAAATGGTTGGTTTCCTATCATTATTATATTTTTCACCATATTACTTACTAATATAGCTAGCATAGTTAGCATAAATTTGCTTTTAATTCAGTAACTCGTGCCGCATGGTAACGTAAACAATCCAGTTTAAGTGAAACTTTGATTTTATTTTAACAAATAAATAAACTCTTTTTAGAAAGTTTGACCAAACACACCAGGTAGTTTCTGAACTAGTGATAATATACAGACTAACGTTATGTTGTTTAGTTTAGCATTACTGCTTCACTGCAGATGTGTTGAGTATCGTGGAGCTGTTAGCCGCTTTATTCGGCTTTAGATAAACAAAGACGCTTCAACTGCTGGTTTTATTTACTAGTTAGCTCATCTATTCGAAGCTAGTTCACCAGCTGCTCTCACACAGACCTGCAAACGCCGTTTCAGCGTCGTCTGAGTTCGGCAGGGACTCGGCTATGTCGATGTTTCCCGTTTCCCCCATCACAGTCATCGTGGGTACTTCGGCCTCAGATTCGGTCTCCGATTCTGCCCCCTCCTTCTCTGCCGCTTCGGCTGAGCCGAGCTGTTTCTCCGGCTCGCTCTCGTCCATCAGCGCTACACGACTAGAGCCGAATATGGCCGAGAGAAACCGGCCATGGACCGCCTATATCCTATCAAATATTGCACGAAAATAATTTATATGCGTACGCAAAAAACTGCTAACCGCCTAGAAATAATAGGCTCCAGTCTTATTTAAAGGTACTGCTTTAACATTACCTCTAAAACACAAGCGGGAGGTAATGGCTTCCAACTTTCTTCATATGGGACGCATAAACAACACACAGGAAGGAGTCACGGCGGAAATTACCGAAAGAAACCGACGTAACACGAAATGGCGCTACATTCTGAATATACTTCAGTGGACTTTTAACACAACAAAAACGCTACCTGTCAGGTTAAAAATGGCTACATTTACACTCCAACTTTATTTTTAACGTTTCTATACAGCAATGTGTAACAAAATGGCCCAATGTAATGCATTACATAAATGCAAATGTAATATTTAATTAATATTTAATTCTATGCATAAATACTAATGCATCTCCAAAAAATTAGAATATTGTTCTAAATTGTGTTTATAATTTAATTAAAAATGAATAATTTAATACAGGTAAACTGTCATATATTATATTATTAAAGTGACATTTCAAACCTTTTTTTAAATGTTGATACTGTTTGAACACACAAAAACACACGTGAGCCAACTGATTAGATTTATTTGACTGCAAGAGACAGATAGATATTAAAATATGCTAAGCATTAATGTGAATGCACATTCTCTCTCTCTCACTTAAATAATGACACCATTTATTATATTTAGATGGTCAAAAACAGTAAAATAACATTAGTAGTAAATAGTACAAAATGATATCCAGAAGGTGAGTCAA
>BRDA01004691.1:26867-36867 GCA_036984385.1 Crenuchus spilurus
TTACCTTCTTCGATTTGTACTGACAGTTAGAGGGAGACTGACCCCGAGGTACGTTCTAGAGTGGAGGATAGTTACTAGGATTCTTTCCACTCCTTAGTCCAGAGGGAGATTGACAGTCATGTTTAGCTTCTTCCATTTTCTAATAATTGCTCCAACAGTTGATCATTTTTCACCAAGCTGCTTGGCAAATGCCCTGTAGCCCTTTTCAGCCTTGAGTAGGTTTACAATCTTGTCTCTGGTGTCTTTGGACAGCTCTTTGGTCTTAGCCATGTTAGTAGTTGGAGTCTTACTAATTGTGTGGGGTGGGCAGGTGTCTTTATGCAGGTATCAACCTCAATTAGGTGCTTCTAATTTAGAATAATAAGTGGAGTGGAGGTGGACTTTTTAGAGGCGGACTAACAGGTATTTGAGTGCCAGAATGTTTGCTGAATGGCAGGTGTTCAAATACTTATTTGCAGCAGTAACACACAAATAAATTATTAAAACATTTTAGATTATGTCTCTCACAGTGGACATGCACCTAAGATGAACATTTCAGACTCCTCCATGATTTCTAAGTGGGAGAACTTGCAAATTCACAGGGTGTTCAAATACTTATTTTCCTCACTGTATATAATAGATAAATCTGTATATAACTGTTATTGCACATAGCTAGCCAACAGGTTATTATTTATTTATATATATATATATATATATATATACATACATACATACATACACACATCTGTTATGTTCACTACACTGGTTTATGTCTTTTTTGAAAATTATTTATATTTGTAAAGTCTTCACAGTATTTACCTTATTTAAATGAAACCTCTGTGTATATCTGTGTGGAACATTCAGGGCATAAAATCATCTCTATCTGGATATAAAAGCTAAAACAACAAATTTACAAATAACGCAAAAGATATTGACATCATAATCCTGCAAGAAACCTGGTGTAAATCTGACTCCATCACTCACTGTCCCCCAAATTACAGAGAAATCATCATCCCCTCAGTTAAACACCCTCACATCAAAAGAGGTAGAATTTTTGGCAGAATTATTGTCTGGTACAAATCGGAACTATATAAATTTATAGTCCCACTAAAATGAGAAAAATCACAAATTTGGCTGAAAATTAGTAAAGAAATGACCGGCACCCCAAAAGACATCTTCTTATGTACCACCTACATCCCTCCCAGTGAATCCCCGTATTATAATGAAGACTCCTTCCATGACCTACACAGTCAGATCAGCAGCTTCCAGGCCTGGGGAAGTGTGCTGATCTGTGGGGACCTGAACGCCCGCACAGGATCTCTACCTGACTGTAACACAGAGAGAGGTAATCATTATATATTTGAAAACCAGTACGCAAGAAACATCACTAACCTCCCCAGATATAACTCTGATTCACAGGTGAACAGAAACGGAAGAGACCTCCTGCAGCTCTCTCAAAGCCTGGGTTTGTACATTGTCAACGGTAGGTTACGAGGGGACTCTTTAGGTAGATACACATTTTGCTCACCTCTTGGCAACAGTACAGTAGATTATGTGATTACAGATTTAGAGCCTTTCTCTCTCAGCGCATTCACTGTCAAACCACTAACCCCTCTGTCTGATCACAGCCAAATCACTGTGTTCATCAAAAGGACAGAGACTAAGACTGCACACACACAGCCCAGTAAGCTGTACAACATCAGGAGACCATACAGATGGGCCAAAAAAGCAGCGAAGAGTTCCAGAAATTCAGACCCTTTTAGACGCCTTTCTGGACGCCACATACACTCACAGTAATGAAGGCATCAGTCTGGCAGTCGAGAACATTAACCACATCTTCATTAAAACCGCCCAAATATGCAAATTAAAACCAATCAAAAACACACCCAAAAACCCAAAAGATGATAAATGGTTTGACACAGAATGTCAAAAAATTAGGAAAGAATTAAGAAGTTATAAAATCAGAAACACAGAGACCCGAGTAATGCAGACTTACGCCTTCAGTACTCTGAGACAATACTCACTCACTCAAATACACTCAGACCCAAAAAAGCACAATACACACAGACACAACTGACACTAATTGAGGAGTCCATAAATACACACAGGTTTTGGGAACACTGGAACACCCTGAATAAATCTCCATCACAAGAACTGGCCATTCAGGACGGGGACATTTGGACAACACATTTTAAATCACTCTATAATAAAATCCCCACTAACACAGGACCTGAACAACAGATCATAACAGACAATCTCAACACATTAGAACTGACAATAAAAGACTTCCAGACTCCCCTGGACTCCCCCATTACTGAGCAGGAACTTCTGAACAGCATCTCTACCCAAGTGGATGTGATGGCATTTTAAAAGAAATGATCAAATACACCAGCACAAAATTCCAATCGGCCATTCTCAAATTATTTAATATGATTCTGAGTGTCGGCCACTTCCCTGACATCTGGAGCCGAGGTCTCATAACACCCATTTTCAAAAGTGGAGACAAATTCGACCCTAATAATTACAGAGGCATCTGTGTGAACAGTAATCTGGGGAAGTTACTCTGTAGCATCATTAACTCGAGACTTAGACTTCCTTATGAAACACAGTGTCCTGAGTAAAAGTCAGATCGGATTCATCCCAAATCACTGCACGTCAGATCATATTTACACCCTACACACCCTAATCGACCTCCACGTAAAACAAAACAAAAACAAAATATTGGCGTTTTATTGATTTCAGAAAAGCGTTTTGATTCTATTCAGTCTGTTCTATAAACTTCTGGAAAGTGGTGTAGGGGGTCAAATATATGACACTATTAAATCTATGTACACAAATAATAAGTGCGGTATAAAGATCGGCAACAAACGAACAGAACTCTTCTGTCAGGAGCGCGGAGTGAGACAAGGCTGCTGCTTAAGCCCAACACTGTTTAACATTTACATCAACGAACTGGCCACTATTCTAGAAAGATCTGCAGCTCTTGGTCTCACTCTGCATGACTCAGAAATCAAATTCCTGCTCTACGCAGACGACCTGGTCCTGCTGTCCTCCACAGCAAAGGGTCTACAGCAGAACCTGGACCTGCTGGAGCAGTACTGCCAGAACTGGGCCCTGGCAGTAAACCTAAAGAAGACCAAAACGATCATTTTCCAAAAGAAATCCAGACCTCAGGGAAACACTCAGTGCTTTACTTTAGGGACACACACACACTAGAGAGCTGTAGAGAGTACAGTTATTTAGGACTTAAGATTAGTTCCACCGGAAACTTCAGTCCTGCAGTCAATGAGCTGAGAGAGAAAGCACGCAGGGCCTTCTACGCCATCAAACGCCAAATTCCCTTTCAAATACCAGCTCAGATCTGGCTCAAAATATTTCAGTCAGTTATAGAACCAGTTCTCCTGTATGGTAGTGAGGTATGGGGGACACAATCAAATCACGATTTCTAGCAGTGGGACAAATGATGCACACTGAATTCTGTACAAACATCCTGCAAGTGCATCGAAACACAACAAACAACGCCTGCAGAGCTGAATTAGGACATTTCCCACTTATACTCAAAATTCAAAAAAGGATGATCAAATATTGGCTACACTTAAAAAACAGTGACCCTGACTCCTACCACCATAAAGCCCTGCAATGCCAAGAGCTGAGCCAAGAGAAGAGCTCCCTCCCACAGCTGGTCCTGAGCCTGAGCTCACTAACACACACTAACACCAGTACAGGTCAGGACCAGTCTGCAGTACCATCAATTAGACCAAACCAAATTCTGACGGTCCAAAAATAAAACTACCTCACACACTGGAGCACACACACACAAGCACAAAGCAGAATGCAGTGCTATCTGGCCCTAAACCGACAGTACACTGTAGCAGAGTACCTGAGCACAGTGACTGATCCTCAACACAGAACCACGCTGACAAAGTACAGACTCAGTGCCCACAGCCTGGCCCTGCAGACCGGCCGCTACAAACAGTCCTGGCAGCCTAGAGAGCAGAGACTGTGCCAACAGTGCCACAGTAACACTGTAGAGACAGAGCTGCACTTCCTCACACAGTGTGACAAATATAAACAAACGGCTAATTTATTTCCAAATATTTGAAAGAATTCACCCCCAGTTTAGCCGCCTAACCTCTGAGCTCAGACTGCCCATCCTGCTGGGAGAGCAGAGAGACAGCAGTGCTCTGGCTGGACAGTACATATCAGCCTGTCACAACATGAGGGACAGTGAGTGACCCTAACACTTTACACACACACACACACACACACACACAACACACACACACACTGAAATGCCCTGTCTGTCAACACATTTGTATTCATATTTATTTTATTTCATGTCATTTTATTTATTTCTATATCATTCCTTAAGCTTCTTACTCACTTTTATTTATTTATTTATTTTTATTTTATTTATTTTTATTTATTTATTTTTGTCTAATTTCTTTTGAAGTTCTCATAATGCTTTGGCAATACTGTTTAAATATGGTCATGCCAATAAAGCTTATTTGAATTTGAAATTTGAGAGCAACAGAGAGACAGAGAGAGAAATAGAGAGACAGAGAGAGAGAGAGAGAAACAGAGACAGAGACAGAGAGAGAAACAGAGAGACAGAGAGAGATACAGAGAAACAGAGAGACAGACAGATACAAAGAAAGACAGAGAGACAGAGACAGACACAGAAACAGAGAGACAGAGACACACAGGGAGAAATAGAGAGACAGAGAGACAGACAGAGAGAGAAACAGAGAGACAGACAGATACAAAGAGACAGAGACAGACACAGAAACAGAGAGACAGAGACACACAGGGAGAAATAGAGAGACAGAGAGACAGAGACAGAGAGAGAAACAGAGAGACAGATAGATAGAGACAGAGACAGGGAGTATGGTATTGAAATGCTGATGTTTACAGCCAAGTGTTGGAGGTGTTGGAGAGACTCACGTATTGGGCGGAGCCGAGGTAGAAGAGAAGGTTATCAGCAGCAAGGGTCTTCACGTTCAGGATGATGGTGTTGTAGCGGCCCTTTTTAATATCCGGCCGATAAGTGCGGATACAGTCTCCACCAGAGGACACTGAGACTTTAATCTAGATCAGGAAGTTATACAATTCATGCATTCTCAGTTGGCTGCAACTTTTAAACAATAGGTACAAATATATATACAACAACATCACCTCCCTGTATCTCCATCCATACTCCATTCTAGCTCCACTGACCTGTTTCTCTGAATGGTCAGGACCCCCACGGAGCAGCTATTATTTGGATGGTGGAGACTGGGAACAGCAGCGGGGCTGGTAGACGACATTTTGGATCAGATTCCTTCATATTTATGATGAGAATCACCTTTAAAACTGATTCTAGATCAGAACTCGCAATTCCTGAGGTGGTCTAGGACTCAAATGACTGCTGCACTGGGCTTCTCTTTTTCATTTTTAAAGCTCACTTCAAGTCCTCCTGTGTCCTAACCCACACCAGCTAGTCTGTGAGACCTTCTTTTAGACCTGGACTAGGTTTGAGTGGGTTGATGGATGTTGTGGTGATACTACTCTATATGGACAAAAGCACTGGGACACTTGTCCATTGGACATTCATCGGTGCCCGCAGTACGCTGTTGGCTGCTTGGTGGGCACTGAGGACCAGCAGCTCTGCTGTGTCATAGCATAACGCACCACCACCACATCAGTGTCACTGGGAATGAACTACTGCCCGAATAATAGCAGCTCCATGGGGGTCCAGAGGCTAGTCAGCAGGGATGGCGAGTGCGGACAAGGTGCCAAGGTCTCAGACTTACTGAGTTGGCCTGTTTGCGGGCCTGATTGATGAGCTCTTTGATCTGCGAGATGTTTCTCCTCAGGTTGTCCTGCAGCTGCTGAATGGGCTTGAGCTTCTCCAGGAGACGGTCAGCTTGATCCTCCAAGTCCTTGACTTTAGCCCCAGCGGCGTGGACTACGCGCACAAAACATGTCAGAAGACATTTCAAGCAATGAAAGAACTTGGTAGAAATCAACAGGAAGCTAAAGCAGAGGAGGAAAGTGATGCGTGAGGGTTTAAGTGGATTATGGAGCGATGATATGGGAGGCGGTTATTTGGAAACAGAAATGTGACTCGGTGTGCATTCACCATTAGCATAATCTCGGCTAAAGCACACATTAGGCTAACGAGCTTAGCGAGGCCTTCAGAAGGGCTGCGGGGGGAGAACAAAGAGAGCAGAGAATGGAGATGAATGGAGCTCGTTTATCTCCCTCTCCCGCTCTCTTGGCTGGAGAGATGTGCATGCATCTGCTTGGATGAGTGCTGGAGCATGCTGGAGCTGCGGAGCATGAGAAGCGTAGGAAGAGAAACTGGGATACATACTGATTGCTGTCGACGTTGGACAGGGGGAGAAAAAGAGAGGATAAAAAAATGATCATTGAGGCATTTTGAATCACACAGGCTTCAAAGCAGACGAGGGAAGTTTACGACTCTTCATTTACACTAATGATCTGTAAATACTCTTTAAAGCTTTCGGCCACTAGATGGCACAGCTGTGCTGTTCTTCTAAAGCCCTGCAGGTGATTGGAGACCATCTTCTTACCTGTCAAAGGTTTGGGTATGCCTAGCTTTACTGGAGCTGTTCTATAGCCCACCTCAAGACACTTCAGACAGCATCAGAGCTGGTATGATTAAGATTAAGATCAACCAATTTACCCATGTGATTTTCACACAACGGAATTTGACCTCCGCATTTAACCCAATAATGCAGTGAAACACACACAAACACTAGTGAACACACTACAGAGTGAGAATTTGTGCCCAAAGCGGTGGGCAGCCCTTATCCACCGGCGCCCAGGGAGCAGTTAGCTGCCGTCTGGGGATCAAACCGACGACCTTCCGGACTCAAGACCAGATCCTTACCACTAGGCAATGGCTTCCCCCTATCCATGTGACAACTTATTCATGTGATAGCTTGGATAAGATTCCTCCATATTTATGATGGGAATCGTCTTTAAAACTCAGGGGTCGTGATTCGTGAGGTGGTCTGGGATTCTGACTGCACCCTTGGGCTACTCTTTTTCATTTTTAAAGCTCATAATACTAAGTCCTACTGTCCCCTATTCCACATCCACTTGTGTTTGAGACCTTTATCAAAGCCTGGATGAGGTTGACTGGGTTGAGGGAAGACTTGGTGATGCTACACTAGCTGCAGAAAAAAAGTATTGGGATGCCTGGTCATTGATTCTTAGGCTATTAAAAAAGAGTTTGACTGTCTGTACTGTCCAGAGAAGAACTTCTATTAGATTTTGGAGAATTGTTGATGATTTGATTGCACTGCACTGGATGATCACCAACCCTACCTCATCTCCAACACAGCTGCACAATGCTGGGGAGTCTTTATACCCCTCTAGCCCACACCTGGCATTAGACATGGAGCCAGCAGGTTTATGTTTAGTCCTTTTCTATTGATAGTACTTCTCTACAGGGACTAGACAAGGTGTGTGTACATCTGTGTCAGCTGAATGTTCATTAGAAAGGGTGTCCACAAACTTTTGGACATAGCTCCAGCAGAACAGCTTGGACTCTGAGCACTTTTTGGCAAGTGTCCCCAAACTTGTGACAGGCCGGAAGTCATCTCCAACAGGCAGGAAGATGGTCTGCCGTCTAATCATCTGTAGGGAAAACTGCGCAAATTGAGCTTTAATGATAAGCCCCAAGTAAATAAAAGATGGTTTGTGAAAAAGTTAGCGCCCCCTGGTTAAACTCTGTGTATTTACTGATGTTATATAAATGAATAAGTGAACTGTTCTACAAGCTTCTGCACATTTAATACACTTTAAACTCTTTGTTTACTTACTGAAATGTAAAAAGTGGACATTTGATGATATGAAGTCCTGTGATACTTATTTTCAGTCAGGTAAATGTGTCGTTTGAGCACTAACGTTTACACAAGACTATATACACTGACCGGCCACTTCATTAGGTACATATACACTCATTGTCCCTCTGCTGTAGGGAGTTTAATGTAGCACTCAACACCATCCTCCCAACAATGTCAGAACTAGAGGACCAACACAAACTGTGCTTAACTACGGTCTCTGACTTTACATCTACAAGATGGACCAATGAGGAGGATTAAGCACTGTCTTCACCTCCTCTCTCACTCGGTAGGATCCTGAAAGTATCTGATGCACCATTTAACCCTGAGGGGTTTTCAGACACTCTGACTCTAACATGGCTTCACTTTTTTATTTTTATTTTTTACAAATTACACTCATCTAAAATTATTATTTTTAATAAACTCTAAACATTTCTAGCCAAGACTTTTGAGCTCTGAAACTGAATAAACAGAGGTGTTGGCTACATACTGGTCATTACAGTTTTTAGTAATTGTGAGTTGACACTGTATTTTACTGAGTCACTCAGTCCTACATTGGATATTCATGAGATAGGTTTTTGCTCATATGAGTGCTCTATGTTTATAGAGACTAAATGCACATGTTCACACATTCCTCAGCTCCACATAATCCTTCACTGGCATGTCCGGAATTACCATGTCATTATCATATGAATGACAGATCTCGTCAGTGGGTGGGGAAAAAAAGCATTGTGCTCTCACTCACACTGAAAAATGTGTCTCTGCATATTTAAGCTCCTCTCACAAATACCTACAAATATATTTTGATACAAGTTATATATATTTCAAAAGTAGACCCTTTAGGGTTTTCAGGGGTATGTTTACTTTTGTTACTTGGAGAAAATCTCAGAGAGTTATATGCGTTTTTGCGGAATTTCGGTTATATTCCACCAGAAGAATCGCCGACTCCAGAGGGTTAAGATGGGACAGGGATGCTAACTTTAGCTTCACACCAGAAATCACCAGAAGCAGCGGAAATCACCACAAACTCACCTTAGAATAATCCAAAAATAATCAGCAAACAGCAGCCTGTGGGCAACAATGAGGACCAACACAAAGTGTGATGAGCTACTTTCTCTGACTTTACATCTACACAGTGGACCAACAAGGTGGGTGTGTCTAGTAGAGTAGACACAGTGTTTAAAAATACACTACCACACCACCACCACGTTGAGAATGATCCACCAGCTCTGTGGGGGTCCTGAAGAACAGGCTGAACAATGAGTGTAGATTCAAGGCATGTGTACCTAATGTAGTGGCCAGTGAAAGTTGTAAAACAAGTCCATATTAAATTAGCTAATATTTCCCTGCAGTATCAGTGGACCGGACCTCTGCTGGGCAGCTTTTATTAAAATCCTTCCTCATTGAGTCAGAACACAGACAAAGAGACAGTATATATAAACCCGTACTGTTTTTCTCAGGGTCCTGGATGAGATTGTTGGCCTTCTTGACATCATCCTCCAGCTTGCTGTAGTTCCTCTTCAGGCCCATCAGGTTCAGGTTCATGTCTTTGAGTCGGGCCAGAACTTCCAGAGCTGTGTTGTTGGCCTCCCCCGCTTTCTGCTTTGTGGCCTGGATTTTAGCAGCCGTGTCTGCCAAAAGAGCAAAGAACAGTACTGACAAAGGGAAACAAAGGTTTACTTATAGAGGAGTTTTGCGATTTGTACAAGATTTCTATCAAATTTAAAAGTGCAGAAATGAGACAAACCCCTGAAAGGATGCAGTCTTTTAAATTTTTTGCCCATTTTCTCCCCTTCCCAATGTGGCTTCCCAATTAACCCATTCCATCCACTAGGGGGCTCTCCTGATCACTTTGCACTGTCCCTGACTCTAGGAAGCTGAAGACATACACACGGCCTCCTCCATTACGTGTGATACAGCCACTGCCTCTTTTCCAACTACCACTGATACACCATCACTGGGGAGCCAACGCGCTCGGAGGAAATTAGTAGACGCATGAGCTAGCGGACATTGCAATGTGTGAGTGATAGGGAGAGTGAGAGTGCCATCTACACCCAGAGAGAGCACTGCCAATTTTTACTCTCTTGGGCCCCGGCTGTTGATGGCAAACAGCATGACCAGGATTCAAACTCACAATCCTCTGGTCATAGTGTCAGCATCTTAGCCTG
>BRDA01004691.1:40853-55781 GCA_036984385.1 Crenuchus spilurus
GAGAGAGAGAGAGCAGAGAGAGAGAGAGAGAGAGAGGGAGAGAGAGAGAGAGAGAGAGACAGAGAGAGAGACAGAGAGAGAGACAGTCAGAGACAGAGAGAGAGAGAGAGAGAGGTCTTATTAGGTTCTTTGGTCAATACATTTACACTGACTGTGTTGGATGGACTCTCTTTATATAAACACTTGAAATACTTTAAACCTCTAAACACATAAAAATATTCATCATTGTCAGGAAATGTTCCCAGGACCCAGCACTAGATGTCTCTCTTCCTTTTCCCAAAGTTCTCTGTGTTATTAAAAGGAATACATTACCAAAGTGATTTGATTAAAACAGAATAACATCCCTCACCCCCACCTCAGGCAACTTTTAATTAGTTCATTAGGAGTTTACATGAGAAAGAGAAGCTCGCTTCATCTGAGCAGAACTCACTGAAGCACAACAACGGCACTGAGCAGCAAGAGAGTG
Organism: Crenuchus spilurus; assembly: GCA_036984385.1. Classification (NCBI taxonomy): domain Eukaryota; kingdom Metazoa; phylum Chordata; class Actinopteri; order Characiformes; family Crenuchidae; genus Crenuchus; species Crenuchus spilurus. The sequence continues at coordinate 41,320 of BRDA01004691.1, forward strand.
GAGAACAATCAGGTTCCTAAAGAGTTCTCTGGATGGTTCTCACGGAGAAAGTTTTTATTTTTCGTTTTGATATACCAGAAAAAAAAAACCATGCTGTAAATCTGAACATATGACATTAAAATATGAAGCTGAAGCTGAAATATGACATACAGCCAAAAGCATGATGCCTCTTTTGTGCACTTGGGCAGTGTTGCTACTTCTTCACTGTGTGGCTTCCTTAACAGGCATCTCGTCCACTTTTACAGATGTGTAAATATGATTTTTACTTTAACCCCCTGGAGTCTGAGGGTGCTTTCACACCTACATTGTTTGGTCCACACCACAATAGCAGGTGTGAAAAGGGCCACGAACCACGGTCCGGACCAAAGGAGCAATATTTGGTCCGACCAAAAGAGATGGTCTTTGTCCAGACCTACTGAACCATGGTCCGGTTTGCGTGCAGTGTGAAAACACTTTTCTGGAAGGTTCAGACTTTCGGATCAAATACAGGAAGTTGACGCAGGTGGTAACAACATTTAACAACAATAACAGAAGAAAAGTAAGCAGAACAACAGGAGAAATTAGCCGTAGTAGCACATGGAGTGAGGAGTAGACGACATGTTTAATATAATTTTGGTCTGATGAACATGTGAAAAGTCAGCTTGAAAAACTCACAAAAATGCTGAAGCGTGCAGCTTATTTTCTGAGAGGATGAGAAAGAAAAGAGATGACTGGATAACGGAGCAACCTAAACTAAACTAAATAAACTGCAGCAGCGGTATATAAAAGTATTTAAACGCATCAGATGCATGTCGTTCTACAAACCAATCAAGTGTCGAGTGTAAGAAGACACACCACGGACGTGATGACAACAGCACAGAGGCATGTAATAGTAAAAGTATTTGGTGCGCTCGTAAAAATGCAGTGTAAACACAAACCTAACCGGACCAAATATATACAAAGTAACAAACACATGAACATTGGTTTGGACCATGGCCCGGACTTTCAGGTGAGAAAACATCCTGAGGGTGTTTCAGACACTCTGATGTAGTCTGACATGGCTTGACATTTTCTTTTTACAAATTCAACAACAGATGTGCTGATATATTGTGAAATAACACACTAAACAACTCTAAGCTCTGAACAAAAAAAAACAGGTGTTACCTACACTCATGTCATTACAGGTTTTAGAAATTGTATGTGGTTTTGTTTCTATAGCTTAACAATTGTGAGGTGACACTGTGTATTCCTCAGCCACTAAACCTATATTGAATATTTATGAGACAGGTGTGAAACACCTGGTGAAAGGTGAAAGGTCTTTATTTGGTTTACAATCCACAGTCCACGGCCGGCAGGACAATGGAATGTCCGGAATTACCATGTTATTATCATATGAATGAAAGACTGCATCCTTTGGTGGGAAAATAAAGCACAACTGTCTGACTCGTTCTTACAAACATGTTTCTGATGATTTAAGCTCCTCTCAAAAGAATCTAAATACATATTTAGATTTTGATTTGAAGCTACTGTATATATATATATATACATTTGAAAAGTATACCCTTTAAGGTTTTCGGGTATGTTTTGTTTTGTTTCTAGGAGAAAATCTCGCTGAGTTATACAAGTGTTTATGTAGAATTTTGTTAATAAGCCTCAGGTGGGAGAGCCGACTCCAGAGCATTAAAATGTAAATGATCTTTTTTTTAAACTTTGTCTATCAGACTAACCCTATGTTAGTTTGTAATCAACATCACTTTTGTTTTTATGTTGTGATAATATCATAATTCAACCACTCCAATGAAAAATATCCACACAGTCATCAAAAACCATGCCCACATGGCTAGCTGTCATAAACCACACCCACTCATGTTATACTATACACTATATAATACATTATACACTATATACTATAACATACTATACACTACATATTATAATACATAATACACTATATACTATACCAAAATATACAAAGTAACGTGTTGTTCACAGAGGAATACTTGACCTGGTAAAATAAGTTTTGATTATGTCCTGAGTCCATATGTGTTTACTTGTAGGTGGTATACAGTGTGTGTGTGTGTGTGTATCCTTGTATTTCTCCCTGGTGGGGAATGAAAGTCCTCATATTGATAGGAATACAGGTCAGTACTGTATTCTCCCTGTGTGGGGGGATATTTAACGGGTCTTCAAAAGAAATGTGACATTTTCATTATAAACTTTTTTTAATGAAAAGAGAAAGAGTATATTTGTGTGTGTGTGTGTGTGTGTGTGTGTGTGTGTTACCTGAGCTCCTCCTGTGTGGTGTGTGTGTGTGTTACCTGAGCTCTTCCTGTGCAGTGTGTATGTGTGTGTGTGTTTGTTACCTGAGCTCCTCCTGTGTAGTGTGTGTGTGTGTGTGTGTCTGTGAGTGAGTGTGTGTGTGTGTTACCTGAACTCCTCCTGCGCAGTGTGTGTGTGTGAGCTGAGTTGGCGCTTGCGGAGTTCGGTCAGCATGGCTTTAATCTCGTCCTGCATTTCATTCACACTCTTCTCTGGTTCTCCATCCCTCCGGCCTAAAGACTCATTCAGCTCACGAGCTTTATCTCTCAGAGCTGTATACACACACACACACACACACACACACACACACACACACACACACATACTGAACTGTATATACAGGCAGCAGGTCTGTAAAGGTGATGTAAGGGTTGATGGTCACTGTTATATTATCAGTTATCTTACTGTTATATGTATCCAAATTATTGAACGTTTTTACTGAAGTTCTCTCCCTCAGCCTCATCCATCAGTTACCGTACTTACACTCCAGTTACCACTCTTATACATGACAGTGTATTTAAGTGTATAAAGTGAACAGGAGCTGTAGAATAAACAGAACCAGGACCGACTTTCTCTCTATTATATATTTATCATTTATTCTACATACTGATACACAACACTGATGAATCTTTTACTGGATCCACTCCGTAAGACACCTACACCTACACTATACATAATTAATGCACACCTGAGCGCCAATCTATTTTTTCCCTGCAATTCTTTTTCCTGCAAACTTTTCTGTGCAATTCTTTTAGGCTTTTCCTGTGATTTCGTTTTTTTGCTTACTTTATTTCCTGTGATTTTTGTTTTCCAACATATCATCCAACTTTTTTTGTGAATTCGTCCTTGCTGTTTTTCCCAGTGACATTTTTCCTGCAGTTCCTTTCCTGTAAATTTACTCATACTTTTCAGCAGTTGTTCATACAATAATTTCCTCTGGCATTGTATTTTGATGCAGCTCCCCCCCCCCTGAAATTTTTCCATGATTTTTCCTGTTTCCATAACTTTTGTTCCCTTGTTGCTCAGCAATTTATTCAGGCAACTTTTTCCTTTATTTTGTTCCTACAATTTTTTCCTTTGATTTTTACCTGCATTCATTTTATGACATTTTTCAGTGATTTATTCCTCTGCATTTTTTCTTGTGTTTTTTGTTCCTGCCATTTTCTCCCACTGTTTTCAGCAGTGACACTGTAGTGTTTGTGTTTTTGGCATTTTTAAATGATTTTCTGTAATAACTCATGAACACTAATGAATACTTTATGATGTACGGAGCTGATCCTGGGTCAGTGTTCTTCCTCGATCAGAGGAATAATCAGCAAGAATAAAGTCAAAACAAAGTGCCTTATCATTTTTTTAAATTATTTTTTGCTTCTTCATGTCGTCTCAGTGCTTCACTTCTTTTAGGTTCATTTAAAATAAATTCAGATTCTGTTCTGGCAGCTTTAATGCACTTTAATCAAATTAATTTGTTCTTTGAAATCAAAATCCAATCTGTTCAAACGCTAAAAAAAAGAAAGTTACTCTGCAGATCCTCATTTAAATATAAATCATCAAATTGAAATGCAAATGAGGTGTAATTAGATGCATTTCCTCAAATTCTCGGTGAGTTCAAAAGTAAACATGTGATCTGATTTCCAAAGATGAAAATACACTTATTAAAAAGTAAAACGGCTCAAAATAATCACCTGCCAAGTTTCAAAAGCAATTAGCAGCTGGAGGGTGGAGCGGATTGTCAGATGTGGATTATTTTTACGGACTGAAATGAGAGAAAAGCAGTCAAACGCAGTGGAGAAGGAAGCGGCGGGTGAAGTCGGGGACATTTTAGCTCTGCAGAATGAGCGAGAGCTGCATGTCTGATCAGAGCTCGTACACACTTTACTGGCAAAAGGACCCAAAACACAGAGACCCCATCAAAGCAGCCATCAAACACCAAACAGGACTTTAATCCAGTCCTGTCCTGTGTGTGTGTGTGTGTGTGTGTGTGTGTGTGAGTGAGAGAGAGAGATTCATAACATCTACATACCACACACACCATCTGCTGCACGCACACACACATCAATCTCTAATACTGATTACATATCTTTCTCTCTCTCTCTCTCTCACACACACACACACACATTTTTGTAGGATAGGATTTAGACCATAAAACCTTAACCTTAACCTCAAAACATGTCTTCACCTTAAACGTCTTGATTTATGTTGCAGGGACCAGCTTTGTAGTCATTGTAGTTTGTAGTAGCGATGAAGAAAGTGGGAGCTACAACAAACGAGTTTCCTCAGATTTGATGGTGGAACAAGCTGCCTACCACCACTAGAGCAGAGATGTCCCTCACTGGTTTCAAGAAACTCCTAAAATCCGAGCTCTTCAAAGTGCACCTGCTCTAGTGATCCCAACTACTCCCCATGAGTACTGATATGCTTTCAACATTCAATATCGGAATGTTAATTATTTAACTTTGGTATTTTTCTGCTTTTGTACTTTTTATACTATTGTAAGTCGCTTTGGATAAAAGCGTCCGCTAAATGTAATGTAATGTAATGTAATGATGTGTTAATTCCACAATGTGTACCTACTAATGACCCCCACCCCCAGAATCTTTATGATAAATGGGTTATGTGGGGATGTTTATCTAGTAGAAAGTCTTTCCTGGACAGTAGAGACAGTTACTCCAAAAAAGCAAAAGAAAGTCTTTTTTTAAAAGCCTTGATTTAATGATCAAGTAGGTGTCCCAATACTTTTGTCCAGAGACTATTTATCATCAAGATCAGATCATTGGCAGCACATCATATCAGTCTCAGTGATGGAGATGTACTCTCATATTCTCTACATTCAAATCATTTTAAGTACATTTTATATAATTAAATAACTTTTAAATGCAATAATGAGATGTTGGCAGTAGTGTTTGATTAGTCTGTTTGTACCTTCAGCAGCGAGCAGGGTGTTTCTGACAAACATCTCCAGCTCCTCTGCTCTTTTTCGGCTCCTCTCAGCATCGGCGTCTGTCTGTTCTCCGTCAGAAGACACTTTAGTGGCCTGTAGAGAGATGTAGGAGACATTGTAAAGCCACTTTGTTATCATCTATAACACACATTCACATTTCAGTGTGAAAAGAACTGAAGTAGAAATCTGCTGAATGGTGTTGGAGCATCTCACACTCCCACATAAAACTGAAGAACTGAGACATATGGTCACCACAGACCTTTGTATCTCATTTATAATAAAAACAAAGAACATATTTCAGCAGCAGAACATTGGAGGTGGTGCGTTAGGGTGTAAATCTTCACAACTGTGTTTGGGTTCCACCTGCAATGTTCCACTACTACACAAATCAACACCTTTATATACACACCTTCCATAAACCATTACACACACACACACACACACACACACACACACACACATATATATATATATATATATATATATATATGAGAAACCAACAAGCAGGTGTTCCAATTGTTCCCTCCAAAGTACACTCAATCTCTACATCCAAATCATTATATAAAAATGTTAATATACAGTGGAACCTCAGATTAATAGGTTCTAAAGTGTCTGATGATAACTGAAACTGAAGATTTTTTTTTTTAGATTTAGAGTACTGTTTTGATCCTTGTGCTTTTTACACACTTAGAAAATTAATTCTCCGCAATTTAACCCAATCTGTGCAGTGAAACACACATTTACACACTAGTGAACACACACTAAGGGGCAGTGAGCACACGTGCCCGGCGCAGTGGGCAGCCCTAATCAGTACTGAATTAGGTAAAACATTTAAAAATATATAAGATGCTTGTATATAAACACATCTTAACAGTAAACTGTTTATGATTTTCAATCAAAAATGTAGATTTTTAGCCCCAAATATCATCTATTAAAGGCTGCACAGCACTAAAGGGACATGATGTAGGTGCCACAAGAGGGTGCCCTTCAAACATTGCTCAGTTTGGTTGGGACCAAATATCAGCACTTATTGTAACTGAAGTTGTGAAGCAAAATCTATAATTAGCAGCTCAGAATAGAAATAAACAAGATGAGTAGAAAGAGTTTCAGGATTTATATGACTCCTCCCTTTGGGCGGAACTTAGAGAAGAAGACAGTGACTGTGAGGAGGTGATGCTGGACCTTCTGGTCCATCTGGAGGTGATGTCTCTGATGTATGAAGAGTACCTGAGCTCTGACATTCTGGCAGATATTCACCTCTGAAGAATCTGCAGGACAGAAACAGCTGGTAGGGCAGGAACTCAAGGTGAGTTTGTCATTTTCTTTTGTCTTATTTCTTTTCAGGCAGAAAACAAGGCCACTGCTTTATAGAGAGATGACGCAGAGCTTACACAACTGCTGCAGTCTGGCTGGATATAATCACGACCGACACCGGTTCTGAACGCTGATACTGTGTTTACCCTGTGTTACATAACAAGTGCTTGGTGACCATGGCCAAGTATAAAAACCACAACTAAAAACCTTCAAACTGAGGAACTTAACAAATCTCACACAGAAGTTTCTCAGCACTCCTGCCTCCTGCTGAAAGACGCAAACTTGAGGTGTAAGGTGAGTCTACATCATGTCCCTTCAGTGCTGTGCAGCCTCAAATAAATTATTTCTGGGGCTAAAAATAAAAAAGGAAAATGTATAAAACATTAAAAAAGTTCAAAACATGGGAGAAACAACAAACACTGATTTTTGGCCTCAGTCCTTTACTGATGTTTGAATCCCAAACTTACCTGAGAACTCAGCTTTTTATCTTGCTGAAGGCACCCTCTTGTGGCAAAAATATTAACTTTCATAATGTCTCTTTAGTGCTGTGCAGCCTGAAATTATTTTTTTCTGGGACTAAAAATCTAAATGCGGCTACATTTTTAGTGTTCAGTAGTAAATTGTAAGCAGGTGTTATTGTATTAAGGTTGAAATGTGTCACTTTATGTGTAATGAATATTAAATATATGACAATTTACCTTTTTGAATTAAATGAACTTGTCCATATCTACACTAGTATATAATTGCTAGGCATCCACCTGGTTCAGTTATTATTGATTGTGTGAAATGTGTAAACGCATATATCACAAACCCTGCTCAGTAACTCATCCATCTCTGTGACCAGGCTGCCTAGGTTGCTATCAGCCAGCTGCAACAGCCTCTCTGGCGCCCTCTGTGGTGAAAGCATGTGCTGCGGATAGAAAGAGAGGTAGAATAAGGTGATCATTTGGTTAAAAATTAAAAGAGAAAGTGACAACAATTTGTCACTAACCCATCCATACACACACACCAGACCTCCGTGTTTTTGGACTGTGGGAGGAAACCGTTGCAGACATGATCGCATTTCTCAAATTATATCTTTATCCATATGAATGTCTAAACAAAGCAACACATCCACCACTGTGTTGCTCTTTGCTAGGCAATTTATACAGTACCAGTCAAAAATTTATTTTCATTTATTTCTTTTCCTACATTGTAAGTCATCCAGACTCTGAAGGAACACATAAGGAATCATGTAGTAAACTTAAAAGTGTTAAACAAACCAAAATATGTTTTAGATTTTAGATTCTTCAAAGTAGACACATAGCTGATGGTCTTAAAAGGGCAAGAAATGCAAGTAATGAACTCCTGACAAGGCACAGCTGTTAACTGAAAGTCATTCCATAAAGCTGACTGAGAAAATGCCAAAAAAGCTGGCATCTAAGCAAGAGGTGCCAACTTTGAAGAATGTAAAATATAAACATTCTGGTTTGTTTAACACTTTCTTGTCTACTAAATAATTCCATGTGTATTTCTTCATAACTTGATGACTTTAGTATTAATCTACAAGGCAGAACATTTTTAAATAATGAAAAAACAGAAGTGTACAGAAGTGTGTCCAAACGTCTGACTGCTACTGTATATTCTTAGTCTGTGAAGTCATGAAATTTGTTATGTGTGTCCTGTCTTTGCCTGATGGTCTAGTATATGAGCTGTCATGATAGAAAGATTAAACATTCTGAGAGAAAGTCATGTTAAGCCCCATTTTAAAAATCTTTTAGAACAGCTCATGTAGTGTAGGCACAACCTTAACTGTTAGCTGCATTAGACTCATAGCTTCAGTCTAAAACTGAAGGAGCAAACTTCAGACACCAAACATCAACTATATTTTGGGATAAAAGGGGGAAAAGTGTGAATGTGACAAACTATCACTTTAAATAATAAAGTGGAAGATCTAAAGACAGTGACAGAAATATATAAAGGTAGATGAGTACACCACTATTTCTGCTTCAAGGCATTTTCTTCCATGAGAGTTTTAGATTGCACTGCAAAATCTTTGCTTTGAAGCCTGTTTTTCAAAGAAAGATACATTTACAGCACACACACATTTGTTTCTGTGAATTGTGGGGACATTTCACAGATTTTAGACCTTAAAACCCTAACCTTAATCTCAAAACATGATTTTTCCTGATTTACATTGCAGAAACCAGCTTTAAAGAAAGGTCTACACAATATGAGAGTTTAAACAGGTTTTTGTCACATAAACCTGGTACATACACAAAAACACACTTTGCTAAAACTATACTAGTGAGTATATGCCATTGATTGTGTAATACTGAGTAAAAATAAACCTAAGCTTAACTTTAGTAACCAAAAATCAGTACTTCTGCTCTTTTAATAAAAAAACAGTATGTAATGAAAATGGCACAGTTCTTGTGAGGACCAGCAAAATGTTCCCACGTTTACACATCTGACATGCATTCCTATCACTATGAGGACTTTCAGTTCCTACCAGGGAGAAATACAAGTATACACACACACACACACACACACACACACACACACACACACACACACACACACACACACACACACACACACACCCTTAGTACTTTTCCTCAAGAACCAAGAGGTTCTTGAACTGGTTCTGTTTGTGCTTATAAGAACCTTGGTGGTTTCAGTGAACCAGCTTGCACAGCTGATATGTGAGCTGCATTGCTGGATATTTTAACTCAGTCTGATGTTTGTGCTTTAAATAAATATGACTTTACATTATTTACATGGTCCTGTTTGTGTTATACCTATACACCTACTGCATTCTGTTTATAGTTTAGTTGTCGACCGCCTTCAGGACAGTTAAAAGAACATTGACTGTATGTATACACCCATAGTACACAGTTGTAATAGAAAAGGTGGTTGTTTCTGTAAACGCACTGCAGTAAAATGTAAAGTTCTAATATTATAAGAACTTTGTTATATTTATTATACATATTTAAAGAACACACAAAAGCAAATGTGTGTATGTAGTTATTTTTAAAATAACTTTAGCATTGCTTTTTGCGTTTTGATTCAAATTGTCTGATGCCAGTTATGTAAAGCTGCTTTGTGACAACATCCGTTGTAAAAAGCGCTATATAAATAAATATTTATTTGATTTTATTTTGATTTGATTTGATATGTACAAATAGACACACCCATAGATGTTGTCATGGTTCGTGTAAAAAAAACCCTATTATTCTTTGGTTCCTGCTGTGAACACACTTTTCAGGTTTCCAAAAACATTTTTATTTACCGAACGGTTCAAAATTAGGTTCACAAACCGGAACGGTGCCAGTTCACCATTAGTGGAAAAGCACTACCTGAGGTCAGCTTCTCAAAGGAGGTAATGGAAAGTGAAACCTTTAACACGGTAGACATGGAGACACATTCACACATTCAAATATGAGCAAAGGTTTTTGCTTTTAGTACCTTTCTAAATGAAAATAAGCTAAACGACACATCTTACATTTTTATTACAATTACACTCTTTTCTAAACTCTGCTTGACTGAGTGGTTTATGTACTAAAACATAAATTCATGTTTACATCACCATTTCCAAACTCTCATTATCCCTTAGAATTAAAGTGTTACTGCCCCTTTAAGGTTGAAATATGTAAATGAGATTTTTTGATTGGCTGTTCTGTATTGTTCCTCAATAAAAAAGTGGACTAGGCTGAAATACCTCTGAATGAATGGGGTGGAGCTAAGCTGCTGTTCGCTGAATAGACTGACATGAAAATGAATTGGTTTTTAGTGACATCACAAAAACAGTGAATTCAAAACAGGCTGTTTTTGCAGTTCATTTTGCAGTTTAATAAGTTTCCACTATTTGCCGAGTTATCAGAGCTTTTCAGAGGCTAAACATGACTTTTAGAGCTGGACACTGAGACCTAAACATCAAAAGAAGAAAATGCTAGGTAATGCTAATTTCTGCTAGTATTTCTATGAGAACTGCGGTGTTATTCTAGTGCTAAGCTAAAGCAAAGAATGCTTTACTTAAATTTTTTGGGATGTAATAAACATGAACATATAAAAATATTTCAATGTTAAAACAATTCTACAAATATTTAAAATGTGTGCTAATTAAATATTTATGTTTAAGGATTTTTTTAAATACAGAATGTAAATGTGATATGTTCTCAATTTCTTGTGACCTTCTGAAGGTCAGTATTTACAGATTGCTTGAGCTAATCAATACTTTGTTATCAATAAATGAAATCCGATGAGATGCTCGTGAAACTGAACTGAGACTAGGACTTTAGCACAGTGCTGCAGATGAGCAGAAGAACATATCCATGCATTCAGCTACCTTGAGTTCCTCGGTCATGTTCTCAAAGCGGTAGAGAACTTTATACGGTGGAGGCAATGGCAGGGTCAGGTTGGCACTGGTGATCAATCTCAGCAGCTTGTCCATATCTCTGATGAGGAGACCTGCACAGTCGTCATCACAGGCTGTAACACAGAGAAAAGACGAGTCAAGAAGATCTACTCAAACGTCTCAACAGTTTCTCCCAGACAACAATGAGATGGAAAGTCTCTTTTCATTCTTATATTACTCCAGAGAAAGACCTCAGTAATCTCACATGTCATTGAGTTTTAGTACAAGTCTCACACTGTGCTCACACAGGTTAACTAAAGGCAGGAATCACAAATCATGCTCAATCATTTCTCATCCAGGTCTTTTTGATGCTGCTATTACATTTATCTTAACCAAAAATATCTCAAGCCTTTTTAAAGTCTCATGCTCTTCATCCTGAGTGATTTTAAAGAGCAACATTTGAACAGAGACAACAAAGAGCAACATTTGAGCAATAAAACCTTCCTGTATGTAAGCTCACAGTGTTCACTAGGGATGTGGTTCTCTATCATCTGAGGTTTCAGAATGTTCTACAGAGAAAAAACTTCTGCACATTTTAATAAAGTTACTCTTTATTTACTGATATTTAATTATTTCAGGATAAAATAAAAACATAAACTGTGGTCTGTGTAAAAGTTACAGCATTGAGTGTTTCCAGTTAATAAAACATGGAGTTTAATTGTGGGTGCACTAACTTTTTCACATGATTGTACATTGTAAGTAGTAAATGTCACTTTAGAAGAGGGCTGGTGCTGTATTTGTGTTACAACTGCTATTAAAAAGACTGCATATTTAGGTTGTTTTAGCAAGATTTTTTTTTCTTAGAATTTTGTATATTTTGGAAATATTAAACACTATTCAGTATTTGTTCTATGGCTGCATGCCCCTGGACCCATATAGCAGGTGCAAGTTTCAGATGAAATATAAATAATGTCATTTACAAGTTTCAAATATCAATGTTTAACCAGCAAGGCCATGCTAACATGGTACTGAAAGTCCCATAGGTGCGCTAGTAGAAATTAGTTTTATCAACTGATTTTTGACATTTGTGGGCTGAAATGAAGGCTTTGCTCTACTAGTCACAGCTCTCCGCTGCTCTGACCACATGTCCTGATGGTGTGTGTGTGTGTGTGTGTGTGAAGGAAATAGAGGTTAGAGCCAACATGAAAAGACGGTCGTGTTAACATGCAGTGAAAGGGAAAAGCCTGGGGCGAGAGAGGGATGGTGTAAACCAGTGTCACCTCTCTCTCCTTCCTCTTTCACTCTGTTTGTACGGTTACGCTCATCCAATTTCCCTCCTTCATTTCCGTTCCCTTGCTCCAAGCAAACCCTCCGAGCTCTGTCTCTCTCTCACACACACACACACACACACACACACACACACACACACACACACACACACACACACACACACACACACACACACACACTTCCCCTGAAGCCCACAGAGTCCCTCAGCAGACACACAATAGAGCAGAACAACACTTGCTTTACCCTTTGTCCCTCCACTCACTCTTCATCCTCTCTCTCTCTCTCTCTCTCTCTCTCTCTCTCTCTCTCTCTTCTCTCTATGTATCTCTTTGTGTCTCCTCTCTCTCTCTCTCTCCCTCTGTTTCTCTCTTTTCTCTGTGTCTCTTTGTGTCCTCTCTCACTCTCTCTCTCTCAGATTAAAGTGGTGTAGATGTGGTACAGGACTTCCTGAAGCGTGAAATTCAGAACAGAGTGTGTAACGCCTTCAGGCCGACTATTACGAGTGTTTGACATGCCACGAGCTGCAGCGAGAATGAGAAAAAGGGAGAGAACGAGCAAAAAAAGAGCAAAGGAAAGAGAGAGTCAGCACCAACAAGCCCCACCGTCAGCTCTGCATTGAGACCAATTTTCACTCAATTTAACCTGGTGGCTATTAAAGCTTTGTAGAGAAAATTCAAAGAGCTTTAGATTAGCTTCCCCTGACATGTTTCTTTTTTCCACTCAAAGGAAGGAATCAATACAAAAACAGTCATTTCCAGTAAAGTCACAGTGAAGTTCACACAATCAAGCCCATTATTGGGGAGTTCTGTCCTGACTACAGTATTAATCCTATGGAACCAAACGTCTTATAGGAGAGCTGTTCAGCAGGGCTTGGCCTATGGTCTTTATAACTACATTAAATCTTCCTCCAGAGGGGATAATTGTTGTATACATTCATGTTGGTCATTATGATGGCCATGACAATCTCTTTATAGACCATGATGTTAAATTCACAAGTGATGATATAGTTTTCAGTAAATATCTACAAGAAAACATTGTCTTTTTCCAACTTCACAGCTGTCCATCTACTGTCCATTGTATTAGTTACCAGCTTCTACATTAAAATACACTATCATTTTTTTTGGTATTGACCACATGTGATAAACCATTTTACAGTACAGTACTGTATTTTGTCAAAGCTGTTTTCAGTCCTACAAATGTCTAATGTCCCCAGGATTACTTTGCCATGGTCTAAAATTAACCAAATAAAGGTCTCAGTAAGATATATAGTAGTTTTGCTGTGAGTGGACTGTTGGATTGATTAACAGCTGTACAAGTACTGAAGAACTTTAAATAGTCTACAGCCATGCTGTGGCGTTGGTCACAGAGGGGTGCTGTTCCCATGAGCAGATCAGTAGCTCATGCAAATTAGCTTTGCAAAGGCTCATGGGAGCACATGTGTCCTTTCATTTCAGTGTTGATTATTGTTTATTGTACTGTTTTTGTTGTTTAAGTGTAAGTAGACTTTAGTTGAGGTTATTTTGGAGAAGTCAGAAAATCAGAAGATGAAGCTAAGCTGGCAGAATGATCAGTGGGACAATACTGCTATACTGTTAAATTGTAACTGTTAAACCCTCGGGGATCAATAGAGTAAGTAAGTAAGTTAGTATGTATCTATCTATGTATCTATGTATCTATCTATCTATCTATCTATCTATCTATCTATCTATCTAAATTACAGTGGAGGCACTGTAAAATAACAGTAACATGCATGCATGTACTGTGAATTTAAGTATAAACCATTTATTCTACTCTCACACACTGCAAATCAATATATGGCAAAATACTGTTAAAAGAAACAACAGTAGATGTACTGTTAAATAACAGTGAAATATTGTCTCTTTTGCCACAGTTATTTTTACAGAGAATTTGTTTTACAGTGGACTTTTTTCTTATGGTCGTCAAGTGCTGTGTATGTAAACAGAATCACTGTGATGTGATGATGGTTAAATAACATTATCTGCTGATGAATGTAAATAATGTTATGGGAAAAAAATAGCCACACTAATTTAAACCAGAAGTTGCTTGTTTCAAAGCTTTGTACTTTAACTGCAGGTTCTGAAAACAGCATGTAGATGTACCCTTACCAAAAAAAAGTACCGTATTTTCCGGACTATAAGTCGCGGTTTTTTTCATAGTTTGGCCGGGGGTGTGTGTATTTTCATCGGTCAATCTCCAGCAATACAACACAGCAGAGAGAATCAGACTAATATTCACGCACTCACTCACACAGGTATGCATCTG
>BRDA01004695.1:0-17558 GCA_036984385.1 Crenuchus spilurus
TCTTTTCATCTTTCACTTTCAACCTAAAATGGACGTTGGAAATACGTCTTCACATAAACGTCTTTTCAACCACTAGAAAAAGACGTCTTTTCACCTTTCACTTTTTTTAACACTATTATATAACACTGACTACTCACATTGTAGCTACTACTGCTAATGTATTTTAACACTATAATAACAACAAATCACACTGTAGCTATTACTGCTAATGTACTTTAAAAATATCATATAACACCAACTACTCACACTGTAGCTACTACTGCTAATGTTCTTTAACAATATCATATAACACCAACTACTCACTCTGTAGCTACTACTCCTAATGTATTTTAACACTACTTGTATTATATAAGACTGACTACTCACACTGTACCTACTACTGCTAATGTACTTTAACTCTATTATATAACACCAACTACTCACACTGCAGCTACTACTGCTAAAGTATTTTAACACTATTACACCAACTACTCACTCTGTAGCTACTACTGCTAATGTATTTTAACACTATTATATAACACCGACTACTCACTCTGTAGCTACTACTGCTAATGTATTTTTACGCTATTATATAACACTGACTACTCACACTGTAGCTCCTACTGGTAATGTACTGTACATTAACACTTTTATATAACACCATCTACTCACACTGTAGCTACTACCGCTAATGTACTTTAACGCTATTGACCAACTACTCACATTAATTGATAGTTGTAGTTCCTAGCATTGTTTTCAATATAACCAGCAGTTCTGCGTTCTACCATTAGACTGAGATTGAGATTTATTTATTTAAACAACAGGGACAGTACACATTAATCAACATCACTTTTTCATAATGTAAATATGCCAGATTTAGCCAAATGGCTAATTTTCATCTGCAGTCCCTGGGCAGGTTGATGTTATAAAAAAAAAAATTATACAACATAAAACATATTTAAATATCATGCTGACAGATCTAAGTGCTCAATAATCATGCCTTCAGACGTTTACAAAACAAACCAACAGCTGTCACCCCTTTTACTTTATCTGGAAGAAGATTCCAGTCATGTGATGCTCGAAAGGAAAAGGCAGTCTGGCCAAAAATACTTTTCCTAAGTGGTACATTGCAGTCACCTCTTGTGGTAGAACCTAGTCGACCTATTTGTGACTTTACAAGTATATTCTTCTAAGACTGGAGGCACCAAACTATATAAAATTTTAAAAAACAATATTAAATTTGAAAAATTGATTAAATTTTCCCAGCTTGAGTCCATACTTAGCCAAAAGATGGCAGCAGAGTCAAAGAAAACTGCCTCTCCATGCTGTTACAACTCTGAGCACCTTCCTGTGTAGAGATTTACCTCCAGCAGATCATGAATGCAACAGTAAATGCCTCCTGATTAAACTCACTGTATTTACTGATGTTCTAAGTTTAAGAAAGTGAACTACAGAGAACAAAGTTCTGCTTATTTAAATGCATGTTTACCACTTATTTACATTTTTCACGTATTTAACATTTTAGAACAAAATTCAAATGTGCAAAAGATAAATTGTAAATATTACATGTTTTATTTGTTTCAATGTTTTAAGAAACATTAAATGTATTTATTTTCAGAAAATAAATAGAAATTGAATTAAAATACTGTCACTTGTTGCCTGTAGGGGTGAGTTTATGTCTTACCTTCTTAACTTTAACAAAAAAACATGTATTTTTGTTTTCTTAACAAAAAACATGTCTGCCTCAGAAAGCAGTTATATGAAAAAAATTATTTGTTATTTGGGGTAAAGGGATACTGAATGTCTTGGTATTATTATAATTATTATTATTATTCAGTGTTTTGCAAAAGTCCTATGCTCATTCTGTAAATAAACACTAATACAATAGAAAATATCAAGAATTTGATATATGTAGGTGAGTTTGGAGTCCAGCCCAAGGACTCTTATTGTATAGTGTGGTGTACCTTTCTAGGCTGGGAACTGACACACTTTCCCAACCTCAGGTTGTCCCCAGATGTTCTCCTCAACACTTCTCAGATGAGTTGTTGAATTGCATTAGTAGCACATTTAACATACTGAAGTACTGATTAACCAAACCAGGCATTGATAACTACAGATACTACCGAGGTTTGGAAAGGGTTAAACTAACATATTCACAAATGACATCTCTAATAACCGTATTAAGGTAATACTTATGTATCAGAAGAATATGACTAAGAATGAAAATAATGTAACCTAGTCAGCAAGCTTCACAGTGATCTTGTAATGTCATTGGTCAAACACTAGAGGGAGTTACTGAGTCAGTAAAAATAAATGATTTGAAGCTGTAGTGCTAATCTGTCGTTTGTAAATCATTAGTATTTTCTGTACAGGCATATTCATGTTTTTCATGTTTTTAAAACACTGTTATAGGACTATAGTGTTTTATGTATACTAATCTGCACACAGTGCTAGCCCAAGCTAACACTGAACTGTGCTGTAAAAAAATGTAAAGATACTGGCTTAAATTGATTTGTTTATATAATATTTTCTCTGGGATAGCATAAAGACTCGGACCAAGATCTCTTGATCAATGGCAGCATCAACTGAGATTTGGCTGTAATTGGACCAAGTGCTGAAAACACTTCTTGCTTCGGCCAGGGTTCGGCCTGACTGTCATATTACAGTATGGACCTGTCGTGTCAGTAAAAGGGGCTCGGGTGACCTGTCATATTACTGTTTGTACCCGACATGTTGGTAAAAGAGGCTCTGGATGATTCCCTCTAATGTTTGTCAACAGGACGAAAAGGGAGGAATTGGCCAGGCTTCCCCACATTTGGCTTGGGTTCTTGAAAAAACACTTCCTCACTCACACATCTGACAAACACAGTAGACTCATCTTGTGATGATAATTGGCACATTTCTTTATTTTTGAAAACAGACATTGAAACTTTTTTTTCCACAATTGAACTCCTTTTTAGATTCAAACTTGACATTGCACTCACGTGAACATAGGAAAAGGCTGTTTTTTATTTTTCATCTTTTTTTCTTCTAGCTTGTTCGTTTGGATTTTTCTTTTTTCATTTTTTAACATCAGCGCAGGAATATTTCCAATTGATATCAAACCATCATAACAACACCAAGGACATCGAAAAAAGAAGCCACACGTTTTGGTTACCGTGACTGCGAGAAGGTTCCCCACTCAGGAGGAATTCCCATGCAAGGAATCAGATGGGTTCAAGCTATCCATGAAATGCTGGCCAAAACAATGCGTCAACATAGAACACTGAAAGGGAATAATACTTCTCCCTATTAAATAGCAGTGCACTACTACTATGGTCAATGGAAAAGGCGTGTCTGTGTGCATTTTGTGTATGTGTGCATTTGTGAGAATAACTATAAATGCAAACAAGGGTCAAACAGGTCAGCTAGAGTAAGAAAATGTGTCGTCTGTCCTTTGGTGAAGTTGATGAAAGTACGGGGTCGGACTCTTGTCTGTTTCTTGCACGTTGAAGCAGCCAGCACCAGATCACTTCACTGCTAGCTTGAGCCGCAAGTTGTATATGGAAACTCCCCTCCCCCCACCCCCCACCCCAAAGATGTAAGAAAAATCATTGCCACACAAAAAAATAGGACAAACAAATAAAAACTGACTGTATCCACAATCAGAGGGCAAAGAGCAACCTTTTGTAATTATTTGTTACCATTTTACAACTTTTTTATCTTCTTCTTAAGCATTCTCGCCCTTGTCCTCATCCTTGCCTGCTTCCGAAACAGCGCCATCTGCTGGCTCGGAGTCATCTGCAGCATCTGTGCATGGGAGAAATGGTATAAAATAGCACTTAGAAGCTGTAATCAGCAATTACATTAATTGAGCAAATCAGCAACAATGACAAAGTAGCAGAACTTTTTTGGTAATCCACAGCTCTGGGGAACAGTTGGGGGTTAAGTGACAGGCACTTCATGTTCCTGTGGATGTTTAGGAAGGGAAATGGAAACTTGTTCACATCACCATTTTCCTTCCGGTCCAGATGATCAAATTGGTGACATCAAGGCTCAATGCCTTTAGACACCTGACACAATTATGGATCTGGAAGGTCTTCAAACTGGTTCCAAAACCAATTATCTTACCTTTAGACTGGATTTAGGGATCCTGCTGGTCCAGGGGTCAATCTGTCAACCTATCAGTCCCCAGAAAGCTGTTCATTCACACGCCCATTTTCCTGCCAGTCTTATTCTCTTAAAGGGGATCTAACTGGGGATCAATCCACAAATTGGCAACCTTTCAGTCCAAAGCCTAACAAGTCTCTAACATTTAGGCCACAAAAGTTGACTGAACACTCAAAATAGAACTCAAAAATGGGACCATGTGTTTATCACTGATGATCTAAATGTCACTTCCTGTGTGATTGGTGCCCATGTTATGACAAAAAGACTATCTTATAAGCTAGAATTTCACTAATGGTAGGGCTCTACAATCCTTCAGCAAGCTGGCAGTAAGCACTGTCCTTCATGGTTGCTAAGTGTTCTTGCAGAATCTGAGAGAACATCTATGAAGCCTAATTGTGGTCAAGTCATGCACTTTAGATTGAATCGAGCAACCCACATCAGTATAGATCCCTGGGTGAAACCACCATGCACTTAAAGCAGAAACTATAAGATCCAGAGAGAAAAAATCAATTCAGTAATTCAGTTAGACCAAAGCTCATCCTGTTTTCCCTTCAGGAATCATTGACATGTGATAACAACCATTTCTGAAGTCTTTGGCTAATTATCTCTATGTTGCCTCACTACTGTAGAGAGGGAATGTTTGTGTCTGCAATATCAAGGTTGAGCATTTCAGATGTTCCTTCCTTCCAAATTTATGAGTAGGCCTTTTTTCCTTCCCACTCTTGTTTGTTCCTGTACACTACTCATGCAGCTGATTAAAATTTTAATGATGCTGTTACTATCCTTTCTCACAATTAGAAAGTGCTAATGAAATGCTCCCCACAGAACTTTCACACTTGTGCAAGGTTCAAGGCCACCAGCACAACATAAACGTCTTGAAGGTTTGGCTAAATTGACTTTGTGATGGTAATGTAAAATTTACTCATTGCAGTAATTTAGCATCGACCCTCAGCAAATTCAATCAAACAACAGCGCAACTAACCGGACATTTTAAAAGCTTCTGTAGTGGTCGTTTTTTATGTTTTAATGAGTGAAATTAAACATATACATGTAGTTAATTTTAAATGATGTTTGATTATAGTTTGTAAGTTTACAAATGAATAATAAGCATTTATGGAAAAAATAGCTTCTAAATGTACACAGGTTGGCAAAAATTTAATTACTTATATAGAAATTCAAAGAGTAACACTATGTACTCATTTTATCCTATTAGCATTAATATTAAGTGAGTAAATTAGATGAAATCCAAGATAGCAATGATGCCTAGATTATGAGTTTTCTTCTTAAGTGTAGTTGACTGGTTACAATTTACTTAAAGTCTGAAGTTATAAGATGAACATTTCTAATAAGCAATGGCAATCCACGTTAATGTAGCTACAAGTAATAGAAAGCCAGGCTATTGTAACTACAAGTATTGAAAACCCAGGCTAATGTAGCTACAAGTAATGGAAATCCAGGCTAATGTAATGACAAATAATGAAAATCAATACTAGTATAGTTACAAGTAGTGGAAAGTCAGGCTAATATAGCTACAGGTAATGGAAACCCAGGCTAATGTATCTACAAGTAATGAAAGCCCAGACTAATATCGCTGCAAGTAATGGAAACTCAGGTGAATGTATCTACAAGTAATGGAAGCCCAGACTAATGTAGCTACAAGTAATGGAAACTCAGGCGAATTTATCTACAAGTAATGGAAGCCCAGACCAATGTAGCTACAAGTAATGAAAGCCCAGACTAATGTAGCTACAAGTAATGAAAGCCCAGACTAATGTAGCTACAAGTAATGGAAGCCCATGCTAATGATGTTACAAGTAATAGAAGCCCAGGGTAATGTAGCTACAAGTAATAGTTTTGTTTACTATTTTGCCAGTTTCATTAACCTAACCTAACCTAAGCTCTAAAGACTTAAAAAGTTTCAGTGCATTCACCAAACTACTGAAAATTACATTGATTCCTTTCAATTGTGACCCACCTTTGTCTTGTGTTTGGTTTGCTTCCTCACAATCAGCTGTCTCGTTAGCAGCAGCAGGCACATCGGCTTGTTTGGCTTCTGCCTTCTCCTCTTCCTCCTTGTCAGCGTTTACATTCACTGAGGGTTTCTCAGCCTCGGCGGTTGGTGGTTCTCCGGATTTTTCCTCCTCCTTCGCCTCCTCCTTGGGTTCTTGTTTGGCAGGTGGTTCTGAGGGTGCTTCTGCAGGGGCTTCAGTCTTGCCTTCATCTGCCACGGCTGGAGAGTTAGCAGGTGGTTCAGTCACAGGACTTTTGGCCTTCTCCTCAGTGGCCTCCTCAGCTGGTTTCTCCCCAGGTGGAGAAGTGGCTTCTTCTTTCTTCTTCTCCTCCTCTCCCTCTCCTTCCTTTGGTGCCTCTGCAGAACCCTCGGCTGCTTCTGCCTCTGGAGTGGCTGGACTGTCCTCCTCCTTGTCGTCATCCTTCATTTTTTTCCGGATTATATGTCCTCGGAAGCTGGCCTGGATCTTGGTGGCCGCCTTGTGGGCTTTGTCTTCAGGTTTAGTGCCATCCTGCTTGATCTCCTGGTCAGCCTCTTCATTCTTCTCCACCTGAGGGACAATAACAAAGGGTGAAGCACACAAATCGATGAATGAACATGGAAGAAGAACATTTTGGAATTAAACAAATTGTAGAGTGAATGTGAGGAACGTTCTAGAACATTCTAAAAAGTGTGAATGTGGAGTGTCATTCTAGAATGATGTGAATATGGGAAAACCCCTAATCAACCCCCAGTCTAAAGGTTTAGACAGTATGGAAAATGAAAATACAAAACAGAGTTTCTTATATTTACTTTGACTTTTATTTGATTGCAGAAAGTGTGAACTCAAGATATTTCATGTTTTGTGTGGTAAACCTCATTCCATAGGTTAATATACATCCATTCCTGAATTTCATGTCTGCAACACATTCCAAAAGATTTTGGAACTGTAAAGCATTCACAATTTTGTAATGTTGTGATTCCTTCTCACAACACTTAAACGATGTTTTGCCACTGAGGATACCAAGAGATGAAATGATTCAGGTGTTATTTTCTCCAATTCTTCCTGCAAATGCATCTTAAGGTGTACAACAGTACGGGGTTGACGTTACATTATTGTTTCTAAATTTTCCAACATTCTTTACTGGGGACACGTCAGGACTCCAAGCAGGCCGGTCCAGTACCTGTACCCTCTTCTTCCACAGTCAGTGTCTTTGTAATATGTGACCCCACCAGGGAAAACCAGGTCAAAGTCATTCTTTTTTTTCAAAATTATTATTTTTTTTTTCAAAACAATTTTTTTGTGAATTTAAGTTTTGTTTTTGATCAAAATATGTACTACGATACATATCTGAGACTGTTATCTTTCATTTACAGCAACAATACCGAGTGGCTAAGTTTTGTCGCTAATGTGAGTGACACGATATTGACACGATATCTCAATAAGTTGCCCAGTGACTTTGGCCTGGTTTTCCCTGGCGGGGTCATATATGTGCAGCATGTGCTTTTGTGTTGTCTTGCTGAAAAAATTCATGGACATCCCTGGAAAAGATGTGGTCTGGATGGTAGCATATGTTGCTCTAAAATGTCAGTGTATAAATGAGTTTTACCAAGAGCACTGACACAACCCCCCAGACCATGACAGACACTGGGTTTAGGACTTGTTGCTGATAACAGTCCGGATTGTCCTTTAGTTTTTTGGTCTAGAGCACAAAGTGTCCATGTATTCCAAAAAAGATCTGGAATACCAAATCCTCTTACAACAGTACATGTTTCCACTGTGTGATGGTTCATCCCAGATGCCTCTGAGCACAAAGAAGTCTCTTATGGACATGGTTAACATAAGGCTTAGGTTTTTAAGTGTCATTTGTGAATGTAACTCTGTATTGTGGTGCTTGATAAATATTTGACAAAGATTTAACCTTGCCCATGTGGTTATATCAGCTATTAGTGAAATGATGGCTCTTGATGCAGTGTCATCTTAGGCTTGCACCCTTGCTCTTTCAGCACTGAAATTCCTCCACATTTCTTGAATCATTTAATGATATTATGCACTGTAGAGGAGAAATATGTAAATTCCTTCCAGAGTTTCTTTGAGGAATAATAATTTTAAACAATGAAGGTTGAAAGGAAACAAATGTGAATTGGGAGGATCATATTGGAATGGTGTGAATGAGGGAGAACATTATAGAAGAGAACACTGTGATTCATGTGAAAGGGGGCTTTCTTGAGGTTGCAAACTCAGAGATTTAAACAGGGTAAGATCTCTGTAACATAGTCTTTCAAAGCTTAGTACCAAAAGGCAATATGATCAAATATGGCAGGTTCCTTCCAAATACGTAATTTATTTTATTATTTACAATGAATGCAATAAGAAATATAGACACAAGTCCACATAACACAACGGTTTACGTATTCATACAGAATTCAGTTGATATTTAATTGAGCATATTTGTGAATGCAGTGACTTAGTCAGCTTAGAACCCTTCTGTTTATTAATTATGAATTGGAGTAATAAAGCATCTCCACCTCTGCTCTGGATAAGAGCATGTTCTACATACATAAATTTAACTCCTTTTTGAATGCATTTTTATTAAAGAGTAGTATTTATTCTGTATATATGTGAAATATAACAATGTTCCTACCTGCAGAGTTTAATTTAGCTGCAGCACTGCCCAGCTCAGTAGTGTATTAAACTCTCAGGAGTCAAATTCAGCACTTCATCAATTTCGATCCAAAGTTCTGTTTTGAAACTCTATACTAGTGTTAGTGTGATGTTGAAAGAGTAAGTAAAAACAGAAAAATTTAATATAAAAATCATAGTGTACAAGTAGTGAGGAAGGAGTGGTGAGATGCCACACAATGTAGCACAACGCACCAACACTGCCACCAGGTGGACAGAAAAAAAGTTTACAGTTGCTTTTTGATGTAAGTAGTTGTATATCAGCTCATTTAATCTTCTTACATTTACAGCATTTAGCAGATGCTCTTATCCAGAGTGATGTACCGAGTGTTTTATTTCCATTAAGAGAATCATCTCAACTAGTACAGACAGATTAGAGTCCAAACTACTCTTCAGTTCAGACACTGTTAGAACTAAACCATCACTAATACCTAGAAAGAAGGAAAAATACACAATTATACAGAATATAAGAGCTTTACAATACATTACAATAACTGTTTTAAACTAGTGCTCACTTAAGTGCTCCACAAAGAGATGTTCTTCAGTCTGTGTTTGAAGACTGTGATTTGAACAGTCAGTGGAAGTTTGTTCCACCACGTCGGTGCTAGGACAGAGAAGAGTCTTGATGCCAGTCTTACACATGTCTTGAAGGATGGCAGGTCAAACCAAGCTGTACTAGAAGCTCAAAGGATTTGAGGTGTGGCTTGAAACTTGACCGTTACCTAGGGTGACCAGATGTCATACGTATTTTCAGTACTTTTCACGCGTCCCGCAAATTGAGACGTTGTCCCGCATTGTTACTGATAGTCAGACTCCAGTTTTTAATAATCTGGCATTTCTCTGATGGCTGTGTGGGGAAAGCAGTGAGGGCTGTCATCAGGAGACGGCGCGGGCTGTTTGATCATTTCAACCGCGGACACAGGTTAAGGGCGCCCACCAACACAAACCAATCAGGTCAGAACAGCGCCGGTGTTGTGCTGAATTCTGACTCCCGCCAGAATCCGACTCCCCTTCGCGTGCACGCGCAGCACACAGCGGTGTGAGCAGAACCAATCGCACTGTGTTTCTGTTGTTTCTGTATTTAAATAACTACTATTATCATAATTTCACAGAAAACAACAGAACATCTCATAATGCACTAGTTGTGTTATAGTTAACAAACAGAAGTCCTAATAAATCCATATTATTAGAACACTGTTAAAACAAAAGACACAACCGAGATTCTGCTACAGCTCCTAAAATCATCTCGTGTTATTGGTCTAAATTCAGTGATTCACATCTTTTCAGAAGAAATAATGACACTGTACATTTAATACACTGTACATCTTAATGTTCTCTGACCCACAGCTGAGTTATAAACACAAGTGTGCTTACAGTGTTGTGTGACACACACATTATATTATAACAACCTGACCAGACACCCCTGCACTACAAAAACAAGCTGATTAATCACAGCTCATATTTAGAAACAATGTTTAAGCTTTGACTGGTCAAATGTCTTAGTCTATAGATTAAATGCTCAAATATAGATTAAATGCTCCCTATTTTTTATAAAATCAGCAGAGATAAAAGGTGCATATTTTTGTGTAATTAAATGAAAAATAAGCTTCTTGCAGGTTTTTGACGTGGTGCTGGCTGACCAGTGAACCAGTGTTCAAAGCAACATTTTTGCTTGTTTAAGTGTCCTGTTTTTCTATACTGTTCTAACAGGCTCCACAGAGGATTATGTGTAAGTGGGGCGTAAAACCCCACATATGTCAAATGTCTAGGTGTGTAGATGTTACCCTCAAAAGCATTTTATTGTAGCTTCTTCATAGGGGATTTTTTTGGGGAAGTATATACTATTTTTACAAAATGCCGAAAATAATGTTTTACACATGTACATAATACACATAATACTATTTTGTGGTACTTTGTGTTGGTTTATCACTTAAAATCTCAATAAAATACATTTAAGTTTGTAGTTGTAAGGTGACAAAATGTGAAAAAGTTCAAGGGGTGTGTAAACTTTTGAGCATGACTGTGTATGTACATTTTTATTTGCAGTGTGCTAGGTGCCAAGTTATTTTAGACTACCTCGATGCATTGGTGTCCCACATTGTCCCACACAAACATAGTCTTTGTCCCACATCCAGTGAATTGGAATCTGGTCACCCTACCGTTACCATTAGGTAGGGAGGTGCTGGTCCTTTTCTTGCTTTGTAGGCGAGCATTCTTTCTACTCAAGTTGTACATTTCTAACAATTTTGAGCTGCTATTTACTCAAATACACCATATGTCATATCTTCAGTTGATATAAGTTTGAATAAGTTTTGATTTTTGCTTTCAATCTTTTACTGATGTTTTCAAACTGAGCACTCTCTCCTGATGAATTTATGCCTTCTTGTGCCCCAAATCTGAGTTGTAAAATGAACCCACATAATGTCCCTTTAGTGCTGTGCAGAAGTCTGAAAGCTGCTACATTTTCATTTCTCAGCAGTAAATTGTAAGCACGTGGTTGTTATATTACAAATCATGAAACACATTTTCTGAGAATTTTAAATGTTCTTTTACAGGAAACAAAAGTTTTGTGTTTGTTTCATGTAGTTGCTGGTGAAAAACCATGAAGAAATTTGGGCAGACGTTGAATCCTAAACAAATACAGTGAAGTTTTAAGAGGTTATGGACATTTTCCCTGCGGTATCTCCATAGCCATGGCCAAAAAAAACATTACTTCTCCAAGGAACAATAATCATCCGGCAGGACACCACGCAGTGCTTTAAACAGCATGCTGGAGCCTCGTGCTCTGCAGGGTGGCATGTTTGTCTGACAGGCTTTAAGCAAGCAGGAAACCTGCAGCTGTTAGCTATGTGATTAGCACGCCACACAGCCGCACCCCGGCTTTGTCTTAGCACTGCTTTGGTAGAATTATTGTTTCTGCTAATGAGAGTTAAGTTTAGTTGATAATAAGTGTGCCAACATCTCATGGTGGTAAAACCTTTAGAATATCATCAGAATTGACTAAATTTACCTTTTGCCTTTGCCTTTTGTTAAACTTCCATTTCCTTCATGTTTAGCTTCATTGGAGCTCTTAAAGTCAGAAATAAAGTCTAAAGTTAAAGACAAATGTAACAAAGACCAAAAAAACCAGACACACCCAAGAAGCAACACCATAAGCCAACACAACTGTTTTACTTTGCCTGATCTTACAGTATCTTTTCTTAACATTCAATACCTGCTTTTAAGTACATATTGAATGTTCTTTAACGGAAGTAGAAGTCCACAGTCTGTAATATCCATATATGTAAATAGACATATGTTTATCATCATGGCTGTGATGTCACACATTTATGCATGACCACCCCTTCCATCTACAGTTTAGTCATGGTCAAGAACACTGGCCATTTCCTGAAGTGGATCATCACAGGGTTTCATTTCCAAAAGCATCTGGAATGATCATTTTATTCATTTATTTACATTCAGTATTAGGCTAATACAGCTGTGCTGTGTTAAAAAGCTCAATGTCAGATCTTACACATTGCAATATGGCTCTACAATAAGGCTCCTTACTGCATTACTGTACTCTTATATTCTACTGCTTCTCAGAACTGAAGTGCCGACTTTGTTAACATTTTGGCTATTAAACCCCATTCACGCTCATTCAGTGACAACCCACTGAGAAAAAGGAAGTGCCTTAAATTGGCTTTTATCACTGATTTTGGTACATTAAACCAAACATTACATATGGACATTGAAAATAACTGACAAAGAATTTAGTGAAATGACTTCTGCACCAGCATCACAGACTTCATGAGTCAGTAATATTTATGAGTTCATGTAATGAGTAATGTAATATTTCATGAGTAATGTAATATTTTAATTTTCAGAATGGTTCCCTAATCACTACACAGTGCACTATTTGGGACTATATTGAACTCTAAATGCGAACTCATAAACACTACAGCACAGGGCATTTCACTATAAAGTGCACTATATATAAACTAAGGCAATTTTTTTATTAGAAATAGCCCAATAGCCCAATTAGTAATAGCACTGTGTCGTGAATAAGGCATAGATTCAGACCTAGCCCACATTATTGCACTATAAAGTGACATATTGTCCAAAATAATGCACTATAAGTATTTACTGATTACCCAGTGTCAGCTTTCAGAATAATTGGACAGATGAGGTTCTGGCTCAGTGTTTAACAAGTCACCTCAGTTGTATCTCCTGAATGAGGCGTGAGCTCCTGGAGCCAGCAGCCTGGCCTTTCACCTTCTCCGTCTGCTCCTATGTGGCTCTGTGCCAAAGACTTCCAAGGATTTATTGATCACTGGCTTTCGAGGCAGCTGCACTCCATCACCTGCACACATTAGCTCTCCTCTCCAATTGATCACTCGTATTAAGCAACTTTAGCAAAACTGCTCCAGAGCGACACAAAAGTGTTACTAATGTTAACCTTTAGGAGACACATTCATCACAGCTGCAGTTATTTTGGTCAGACCTTTGGCCGCTGCCCACGAGACTACATATGAACCCAAATAAACTGATTACAGAGCTACAGTCATTTCTAATGAAGGCCAAATCATCAGTTACATGTTTCTTGGCACCTGATGCTAACGGACAATCCCTCAGCTCTAAGTGTTCACACATACAATTTCTCCTTCTGTCCTCAGGCATGGACGCCAGGAACCGCTAAGAATCCAAATGGCATCAGAACCCATCCACAGATTCGGATCACGGGCTCAAAAGCTAGCATGGCAGAGCAGGCCTAACAGTATTCAGTAGAGCCCGCGTACTCACTGTGTTTCTGGCAGCGCTTTAGGGACTCGCGGTCTGAAATGGACCTCAGGCCGTTCATTCTGAAAGTCCATAATTCAGCCTGAGAGTTACTGCTGGAGAGAGGCCAGAGTCCATAAAAACAGGCTTTGAGTTTAAAGGTGTGAGCGAGGATAAATGGCTGGTTCAATGGGAGTGGATTAAAGAGTAGCATCTGTTAAATATATGATCTGGGCTGGGAGACGTCCAGGTTAGTTGTGGCCTAATAGCAGGAAAAACAAAGACTGTTGAGACTGCATGTCCAAACTGGTCAATACTTTCAGACTTCATGAGATTCTATCATTTATAACATTAACATGCACAATGTTATGCCATGCTAATTCAAATTATTCTAATACTGCTGATGCCAATATTAGTGTTTTATAATACAAACATTCCAATGCTAACACTGCTAATGCTAACACTCATATTTTGTATAGCATTTCAACAATGCACTGCTGGTGTAGCACTCATGATTCTGAAATATATTGTTTTATAATAATAGCATGTTAATGCTGGTACTGCTAATGCTAGCACTCATATATTGTTGAATAGCATTTTAATGCTACACTGGTAGTGTAGCACTCATGATGCTAACACATATTGTTTCATAATAATAGCACATCAAGGCTAACACTGCTAATGCTATCACTCACTTGTTGTATAGCATTTTAACACTGCACTGCTGGTGTAGCACTTATGATGCTAAAATATTGTTTTATTAAAACAGCACAACAATATATAACTCATGTAGTATATCATCAGTATGTATATAATCAATCCTTAAAATCATGGAGGGGTCTGAAATTTTCATCTTAGGTGCATGTCCACTGTGAGAGACATAATCTAAAAGAAAAAATCCGGAAATCACAATGTATGATTTTTAAATAATTTTTTGTGTGTTATTGCTGCAAATAAGTATTTGAACACCTGTGAAAATCAGTGTTAATATTTGACCTTAACAGAGGTCAAACGTTTTCTGTAGTTTTTCACCAGGTTTGCATACACTGCAGCAGGGATTGTGGCCCATTCCTCCACACAGATCTTCTCCAGATCAGCCAGGTTTCTGGGCTGTCACTGAGAAACAGAGTTTGAGCTCCCTCCAAAGATTTTCTATAGGGTTTAGGTCTGGAGACTGGCTAGGCCACTCCAGAACCTTGATATGCTTCTTATGGAGCCACTCCTTGGTTATCCTGGCTGTGTGCTTTGGGTCATTGTCATGTTGGAAGACCCAGCCACGACCCATCTTCAGTGCTCTAACTGAGTAAAGAAGATTGTTCACCAAAATCTCGCAGTACATGGCCCCGGTCATCCTTTCCTTAATACAATGCAGTCGTCCTGTCCCATGTGCAGAAAAACACCCCAAAACATGATGCTTCCACCCCCATTCTTCACAGTAGGGATGGTGTTTTAGGGATGGTACTCATCATTCTTTGTCCTCCAAACACAGCGAGTGGAATTAAGACCAAAAAGTTCTATTTTGGTTTCATCTGACCAAAGCACTTTCTCCCATGACTCCTCTGGATCATCCAAATGGTCATGGGCAAACTTAAGACGAGCCTGGATATGTGCTGATTTAAGCAGGGGAACCTTCCTTGCCAGACATGACTTTAAACCATGACATCTTAGTGTATTAGCCACAGTAACCTTGTTGATCTTTTTTCACCAAGCTGCTTGGCAATTGCCCCGTAGCCCTTTTCATCCTTGAGAAGGTTTACAATCTTGTCTCTGGTGTCTTTGGACAGCTCTTTGGTCTTAGCCATGTTAGTAGTTGGGAGTCTTACTGATTGTGTGGGGTGGGCAGGTGTCTTTATGCAGCTATTAACCTCAAATAGGTGCTTCTAATTTAGAATAATAAGTGGAGTGGAGGTGGACTTTTTAGAGGTGGACTAACAGGTCTTTGAGGGCCAGAATGTTTGCTGATTGGCAGGTGTTCAAATACTTATTTGCAGCAGTAACACACAAATAAATTATTTAAAAAATCATACATTGTGATTTCCGGATTTTTTCTTTTAGATTATGTCTCTCACAGTGGACATTCACCTAAGATGAACATTTCAGACCCCTCCATGATTTCTAAGTGGGAGAACTTGCAAATTCGCAAGGTGTTCAAATACTTATTTTCCTCGCTGTATATATATATATATTGTACTTCATTGGTAAGACTACCGTAATTTTTTTTACCGAAGCAATATTACTAACTCGTAAATACTAGTATTTACTATGGTAGAACTAGTTGTATTACTGTAATACTATAGTAACAGTAATACAACTCGTGTTACATAATGATGATGTATTACTGTGATAAAAGTAGTTCTAGAAGAAATAACATTGTAGTACCATGGTACTTTTACCCATTCTTTTACCGTCATGCAACCGACAAATATCATGGTATATTGGAACGGACTGTTCTAATACTATCATGCAACCATGGTAGGACCATTCAATTAATTTTTTTTTCATTTAATGTTTGAAAACAAATATATTTCAGAAGAAAAGTTTAGTTTTGTTGCAAACTGGTTTTAGGATTTGACCGATCAGGTGTGGTGGAGAAGAAAAGGTGAAGAAGTGAGTGATGCATTTGTTTTACCTTCTTAAGTTTGGTTCCTCGGCTGAATTTTCCCCCAAAATGGCTGTTATTTTAATACGCATATGTCTCTAATGAGAAAAAAAAACAATACATAAATCAACAGAAATGAAACAAATAATGGCAGGAGATACAAATAAAAAGATCAGCCAAGCACACAAAAGTGGAGAACAAAATTAGGCATGCATGTTCTGCTGAAATAATGAGGAGAATGGGAATAAAATTAGAATACATTAACAGTGACATCGCTAGAGGTGGAGAAAAAATGTGTAAATTATAAAATTAAATGGTAAGAAATAACATATATTAGAAAATAAGGTTTGGATTTTGGATCCCATGAACATGTAAAGTTGTTAATTAATTATGAGTTATTATTGAGAGTGCTAGTGGACCATCATCCATCTGGAAGCTCAGTGATTGAGTCATTCTCACAAAATTGTCAATCGGATAATGGAAAGCTTGGTTTTTCCATTGGTAAGAGTATCATGGATGTAACCTCTTTGACCCATTGCACAGATCTTCACCATCAGATGTAACATTAAAGCCAACCAAATATGGCTAGTGTTCTGTTGGACCTCCTTATGCCACAAAAACAGCTCCAAACTTACCAAGTCATGGACTTTATAAGATGCCCATTAGATCAGATCTTTTAATTTCCGAATATTAAAAGATGAAGCCATGTCTCCTTTTGGAGATCTACCTTAATGCCTTTCACCTCTATCCCAAGTCTAATGTTGTATTTATACTTGTCATTCAGTTCTCTGGTCTGTACTCAGCAAGAAAATCAATACTATGATACATTTCAATTTTGGTTTGGTTAGCATTCATGCTGTAAAATGGACATATAATGGACAATGCCAAAACTGCAGGGTTACCAGTGTGACAGAAAATGAAAGTAGACTTTGCCAAAAATTTGCTTTAAAATAAAATACAGAGCACAGTGATACCCACTGGTCAGAGAGAATATTGTTTGTATAAGCAGCCTCCTGCCATATCTAGTTTAGATACGTCTGTTTATGTATTTATGAGTTTTGTTATTGTACTTTCATACAAAAATCACAACATTGGAGTATGTATATCTTTTGTTTTATTGCTATTTCTTTGTGCCATTAGAAAACGTGTTAATAAAGAGCTGTAGCTATCTGTGCTACATTTGTGTACCATGTTGTCTGAATGTTATTTGGAACTGATTTAATATTTTTTGTGCCATCTCAAGGATATGCTATTTGAGTGCAGAATGACTTTACTGACTAACTACATATTATATAGAGATGGACTGATCGGCGTTTTTGAGGCCGATTTCGATTTCCGATCCCTTTTCAGCGCGATCGGCCGATAGCCGATACCGATCGAGGGCGGGGCTATATGCCATG
>BRDA01004695.1:17658-33597 GCA_036984385.1 Crenuchus spilurus
GCTAGCTGGAAATACAGAAATCTTGAGATCGGCTAAATTTCAAAAGATATCGGCCAATCGCCGATCGCATATTTTGATTAAAAATCGGCCGATACGATACATAGCCGATCGATCGTTCCATCTCTAATATTATATATTGTATTTTCTTTCGATTTGTTTGATACTCTATTAAATGTCTATGTTGTTGTTCTGAACACAACTACGTAAGTTGAGCTGTTTTATTTTGAATAAGTCCACACTGTGATATTATATCTTAAATTTAGTCCAGTTTTGCCACTAAATGATATGGATTTGGTAACTGCCTAGCTGCTGTTTTCCCCTCTGATTGTATTCAAACAGACTCAACAAACTAACTCGAGGAAAAGCTTAGAATTTTGTAGCATGTTTTAGTTGTACTATTGAGTGACGATTCATGATTTTCATGCCAAATTGAACTAGTTTGAAAATGCAGTCATGGATGAAGTTCCAAAGGTATGGGCCAATTTAATGCATTAAGACTAAATAAAGGTTTAAGAGTAGTACACTGGCATTTGTCTGGCTAAAAGTTTAAGTTTGTGTAAGGTGAGTTTCTGGCAGATATTGGAATGGTGAATATTTCTGGACCTGGCAACCTTGGACTAAATGTGCTTGCTGAAGTTGTGCATGACGTATGTATAACAAATGAAGTCTGCTATAATGAATAAAGGGGTGAGGAAGGCCAGGAAATCCTCCTTTTTATGTAAAATACAGGGTGTGCTACAGTGTGTCACAAAAGTGAGTACACCCCTCAACTTTCTGCAGATATTTAAGTATATCTTTTCATAGGACAACACTGACAAAATTACACTTTGACACAATGAAAGGTAGTCTGTGTGCAGCTTATATAACAGTATAAATTTATTATTCCCTCAAAATAACTCAATATATAGCCATTAAAAATATCTGCAGAAATGTCATGGGTGTACTCACTTTTGTGATACACTGTATATAGAGAAGATCACATTTCCCATATCTGAACCCAACTGTGATAACTTTATCCTGAGTTAAAATTACATCTTGTGACATCACATCCTGTGATTGGCCCATTAAGATGTCTTTGGTTCATATTGTATTGATACTTAAAACAAACTGTGCCAGAGTTCATTTAGAAATTGTTTAGAAAAGCTTATTTGGTGAACACCAGGGCTTGGAAGGAAGTGTTCACACTTCACGCCAGGGTTCATTTTAATCGAACCAAAGCTGACAAGTGTGAACACACCCTAACATTTCTGGTTCAGCTAATTAAGACTTGTGAAGGCTTTAATTAGATGGCCCATGTTGTAGTTGGTTAGGGTTGAAACTAAAGTCTTTAGGAAGACAGAAGATATCCAAGAGGTTCAGAACATCCCACAGATTGACATCTGGAGAATTTAGAGGCCTCTGATAGTGGATGTGAACCATTGTTTAATAGAAGTACCTCACAAGCCTTATCATGACCCATAACTGTTTGACCCTCATCATCAAAGCATTAAACACATCTACATTAACCAACTGACTGTCTAATGTTTCACATGACAAGATAATCAATGTTATTTGCTTCACCTGTGAGTGGTATTAATGTTGTGGCTCACTGGTGTAGATGTACTAGACATTTCCTTGACCCCCACTGGGTCTAGGAATGGCGAACACTGCCCACACTAATACTCATGCTCCCTATTAGACTGGAACAGTTCACTGGCAGAGTGCAGACTCAGGTTCTGAAACAAGGCCAGATCCTCATGTTGCCCTCCTGGTTATTGGATTCTTACCAGTAATGGGCTGCAGGAGGCATATAAGGTGACTGAACATTGGCAGCTCATGAAAGCAATGAGAAGATAATAGAGCTGTTAAAGGAATAGACCAGCATTTCTCAACCTGACCTCCATCTGTTGGCCTGTTGATTACTATGTGAGATATTTTTGAGCAAAATGGCAGAACTTGAAATATGACTTCTACACCAAAGAAAAGACACAGAAAACCTGTTGATTTACAACACACATCTTTGGAAGAGCAGTCCTAATGTCCAGCCCAGTCACTAGACCTGAACCCCACTGAAAAGCTCTGGGACATGAAAAAGATGAATTCAAATGAAGTCAACAGCAATGCCAAATCGGCCTTACTGACGTCTGGACACTTTCTAAGTTAAAACATGTTTTAAAATGAGTATGAATGTGAGTAGAGATTCACACATATAGAATCAATTGTTAATGAACAATTGATTGTGACCAATACTGATATCATACCAATAATTTAACCCTTTAAGATTCTGCTCAACCATTTGGTTGAGCACATTTGAGTCACTATATCTTCTTGAAGAAGGTGTTGAACTAAACACAATGTGACTGTGCCATCTCTACCAATTGGTAGAGGTATGGGAGGCTAAAATACATCCATACAATAGTTGTCACTAGAAATTAACATTTTCTTGTCAAGGCAAACCTGACCAGCTTTATAGCCAAACCACAATGGAAAAACTGGATCAAATGCTGAAAAACCAGTACAGTACTGTTGCACCACCACACAGATGAGTGTGGAGTTTAAAATGTTAACAACATTAGCATGTAATTGTGGTCAATGTATTTGTATTATATGTTCTATGTATTTTTTATTATAGCCATCTCAAACTTTTTTTAATTTTTAAGTAAATTTTGTATTATTTTCTGATAACTGTAAGACACAGTATAGATTACACTCTGCCAAGTCTTGGCCCTAGAACTCTTCCACCCTACCTTAATGTAACACACCTGATCCAGGTAATTAAGGCCTTCAGTATTATCCGAATATCAGTAAAGCAGATCTACAGGAGCAGGAAAGACTGGAATACAGTCATTAGAATGATCGGGTATAAGGTAAAGTACATGGGAAGGTAGATCTACAGTAGCTTGGTCAGTGACCACTGTGATACAGCTTTCAGGAAGCCAAAAGCCATCTGAAAACAGCTAATCAATACACTCATCACAGATCATATTTTCATGCTCTCCTGGGTGTTGTAAACATTGTCTATTGAACGCTTCAGCTATTAAATCACTCTTAAACATTCATATCTTTAGCCACGGCTAATTGAGAAGCTAGCCTCTTCAGTGCTGCTCAAAGGTCTAGATTAGATCAGGAAGCAACAGAAGGTGATCACAGTGCTCATAGTGTGAAGCTAAGAGCATTTCACCCCCTTTTAGCAAGACCTGTTGACACATCGCTAATGCAAAGTTGAGATGCTAATGCCATCTCTGTCCAGTAATAGGTGATGTGTTGTAGCATCGGCTGCAGAATGACTCATTTCTCGTGAGTCACGTTCATCATTACGGTGATCACCCGAGACCATGACATCATCCATGCATTACACCAGCAGACCCCCCCATCACTGAGGTAAATGCTACTAGAGCCTTTGTTCTACGGCAGTTTAAAGAAATGAGGTAAAAGGAGGAAGACATTCAAATCAAATTCCCTACTGAGACACTCATATGCCCTCAAATTCAAATAAAGGCGTGTCATTAAAGTAGCCCTCAAGATACCCCAGATTCAGTTTGAGAGCTGGTATTTATGATTTGTCACAAGGATGCGTAATACAATCTTCCAGGATCTCAGGCATGATATCATCACCATTAGTGAGGTGAACAAAGCCAGGCACTGTATTTACCAACAGAAATAGTGTCATTTTAGTTTTTACCAAAAACACTGTAATATTCCTGTATATTCTGACACATTTTGGCCACAGAGTTTTTAGTGAAGTAGGCTAAAATATTTGGTCACTACATCTGTAGTTCTGGGTCAAGTTCTCCTTACACTCCTTACTCAAGTTCTCTTTGTTTTCACTGAGGGTACTTCAGATTTGGTGAACCGAAATGACAGTGAAAACAACCTCACTGTGAACCTTCCAACACATTGATTCAGCAATACCACACCTACAAATATGGTCCCTTATAGCTACTTTTGCTAGGTTGGACAAGCTTTAGAGATGTTTTGTAAAAAAAAAAAAAAAAACATTCTAATGAGAAACTGTATTATTATTACAGTTCCTCAGGAAGTACCTGATGATGACTGAAACGAATGATAGCTGAAGTAACATTTCCCATAAGAAATAATGTAAATACATTTAATCTGTTCCAGACACTCCAGCATATTAACAAAAATACATTTTATACAGAATAACTACAGTTTTACATACAGAACACAATGAGAAATTAATACAAAAAACTAATAAACATTTACCATCAATCTTATGGGTTTACGCTCTGTTTTAGAGAAAGCCGGTGTGGTCCAGCTGGCAGCCTTTGTTCTGTACACCTGTTCTCTGGGTTTTCAGGCCATAATTGTTTTCACATCTGTTTTCAGGTGGTAGCATTGCGTGCCGTTCCTTTAGCTCTAGTGTGCTTTATTGCAAAAAGTTGACAATAACCTAATTGTATGATAACCAGAGCAAATGATAACTGAGGTTCCACTGTATTAGTTGTTTTTCAAGTGATTTTGAATAACGTATACCACTACACCATGTCAATGTTTGTTTAAATTTGAATGAAATTGAAATTTGAATTTCTTAAACTATAAAAACAATGAGTGTTAACATTTTCAAGATGTAAAATATTAACCCAGGTTATAAATGTAAACATATTATGGTAAAAAATGGACAACAAATGAAGCTCATATACAACTACTTACAACAAAAAGTAGGTGTGAGCTTCTTAGTTTGTACACTTGGGGGCAGTGTTGGCTACTGCTGCATCACAGGCATCTCGCCCCTTCTGCCTCACTACTTTTACAGACGTATAACTATGATTTTTATATCAGATTTAAATGATCATATCTGTTTTACTTGGTATATCGACATCAAAGTAAACCTAGCCTAGAGTTTAGAAAGTGACGGTAATGATCAACGTGTTTTGAACTTCAAAAAGTAAATTAACATGTCTATTTCAAATTTAAATTTCACTGATCTTCAGATTTTAAAACATTGTATTACTGCTCTGTTCAGTTCATTTTAAGGCAGCCTCCAAAGCATTATAAGAGTGTAGCTACACTAACCTTAGCATAGTGGCTAACTCTGCGTTAGCAGAATATTATATTTGCAATATTGTTTATTATTCACATTGGGCTTCAATATAAGTTGATGCTAACATTATTTGATTACACTCCCTATCTAATGAAGGAATTCTGACTAATTGACAGAAAACTAATGTAAACTGACTAATTGTGTAAAAATTGTCATATGGATGCTGGAAGCATTGTAAATTGATAATAAACAGAAAAAAATGTAGGTACTGGAATATATCTTGAGTTTTTAATTGAATAGGATTTTGGGACTACAATCTAGCCATTTGTGGGCAGAGCCTAAATGGGTTTCCTTTCATGAAATTATTTCAAGTGGATAATGTACACCAACCTGAAGAAATTGTGATTTTTTTAATTAAGTCAAATAGGATGTTGGACCTACATAGAAAATGTAACTTGTAGCCTGGATGAGTTTCCTTTCATAAAATACATCATTTTTAATGTACACCAAAATCCTAAACAAAAAGGAGAAATCCTGAACAGCTCAATTGACTAATTGACACTGCAGTTGTGCAGTTTCTAATTAGAATGGTGGGAGCATTTCAAATTGATTATGTACATCAAAATATAGATATCTGAAGGAAATTTGGACCCACTTAGGAATTGCAACCTAGCATTTGTGGGTGGAGCCAGAACAGGTCAGTTTGAGTAACAACATGTTTAACAATAATTGAGGCGTCGGCCTCAAATCAATGAGCTGAGACAGGCAGCTGTGTATGAGGACTGACAGAGTGACCGTCCAGCTCCGATCAGTCCAGGCCTGTTAGAGGAAAGTGTGTCCAATCAAAATGATTGACACAGAACACATCATTCAAAGCGACTTCATTGGTGAGAGGCCATAACTCAGCCAGGCACTTATGAGACAGGCCTGTTGGAGATGTTTAAAGAGGGGGAAGGGCTTTAAGGTTAACACTGAATATATATATTCCCTATACTCTACACCAGCACCTTCTGAACTGCCACCAAGGCAGGTCTACCAGTGGTACCACGCTGATGCTAAGTTATGCTAATCAAAGCATGCTGTCATTTGTCAGTGATGATTTCTCAGGCAGTGGATAATATTTTGTCCAATATTGCCATCAAAACATACAACCAACACAGAATATAAATAAATGTATGTACAGTAAAATGACTACAATAGTTCTTGTCTGCGAATCATCTCAATGAATTCAAGGTTTTAAGGTAGACACCAAAGCTAATGTTAGCACAGTGGCTAATTTTGGTTTGTTGTCACTTAAAACATGTCTAATCTTGTGTATTATCAACATTGGGCTACAATACAAGTTGTAGACTGCACTTTTGAGCAAGTCAAGATGGGTCAATAGCATGTGAGCATTAGCTTGACTGTGTATCATGTAATGTCCTTTCATAAAATAGATCTTCATTTAGGTTGAAGGGGGTTTTGGAGTAACCTAGAAATCTGTTTTCTGTGTGGCTGGATGTAGGACTAATTTATCTTAAAACCAAAAACATCTCTGGGTTAATTCTACAGAAGTCTCCAACCAGTGATGACTCACACAAACATCTACTGATCTGAAAGCTAGACTTTAGACATTTCCCTGCCTTTTCCCCTCTCATTGTGCTCTGTTTGCAGCAGTGCATCTATAGGGTCCTGGTGAACGTGAATCTGGGACACTGCAGGTGTCTGTGTAGGTGTCCAGTGTGAATTCCTCTCCAGAGCTGCAGATGTTATGTCTGTATGGTGACTGTGTCCAATAAGCTGTTTGTGTTTCATGGCAAAGTGTTGGTGTAACAGCACTGAGGGCCACGCCCCACTGCACTGTGGAGGATACAGCTTTAAATCTTGCTTCATTTTTTCCCCATCTGGATTGTGACACACCACACCTCCTGAGCTAGGACTGGAACACACTAGCCCCGCCTACTCTGCCTGGGCGGTAGTATCCAAGCCCTCTAGGCTCTCCTGTCTACAGCCTTAGTAACCCTCTTGTGCAAGGATTGGCTAGTCTCGTGGTCTAGGATTGTCTCATAGCCTCACTGTATAAGTGACAAGCCCTGGCTGTAGACAGTAACCCCACTTCCTACTGACTTGCAGTAGCACCACCTTTCAAGGTTCAAGAAGGAACATTTAAGTGTTTCTTATTGAAATTATGGCTCTTTTGGAAACCATTGGTCATTTTTACGAACCTTTTAAAAACCACAAATTCCTCGGCACAATTTTAAGGGTTTCACCTCTGCAACATCTCAGAAACACTTTAGAGTATAAGATTGTCAAAGCTAGGAAAGTTAAAATTGTCAAGCATTAGCTCTATCCTGATGCTTGCTTAGCTTCAGGCTCTCCACCTCATAGCTTAGCCCCACCCCTGGTGATTAAACAGCAGTAACCCCTCCTCTTGAGCAAGAATGATATCTAATATACTCCTTCCAGTGTTAGCAGAGCTACAATTGTACAGTACCTACTGATTTCTAAGCAGTAACCACACCTTCTTATCAAGTTCAAGCAATGGACCAGCAATCCGATGATGGATGAGCAGTAGCCATCAGTTTACAACCTGCAACCCCACCCAGAATAAATAGCTAGCAATAGCCCTGCCTCCTTATGATTGCCTAGAACTACTCTTTCCCTGTACTCAGTTAATTAGTGGATACTCAAAGCATGCTTTGGCATTCCTTGGCTTGGATCCTTTAGGGGCCTCCAGGAGCCCTTTTTCAAAGGGCATTTGTCTGAGGAATTCTCAAGAAACCCTGAACTGAACCCCCAGCAATATGGGAAGGTTTCTTGAGGATTTTTAAGAGGCTGCTTTTTTTCAATGTGGTCCTGATCATTAGGTGGGGCTTGCTTGAGTATGGGTGGGGGAAAAAACACACATCTCCCCCAACCTCACACTTACAAATCCATTAGGGATTTTATGCTGGGGGGGCAGTAAGCAGAAGAGGTGAAGAAGAAGTCATTAGCCCCCCGTTCTCCCATCAGGGATGAGCTGCAGTGGTAGCAAGAATCCTACAACTATTACAAAGTATTTAGGAAAGGAGACTCTATGGATGTTTTCTGTGTGACTGGATTTACTCAAAAAAGGTGTCCTGTTTTCTTTCTTTCTCTCTCTCTCTCCATCTCTCTCTCTCTCTCTGCCTCAGTCAAGCTCTCTCTCTCTGCGGTGAATCCTCCCTTTCCTCCTGCCACGCCCTTTTTTTCCTTTCCCGTGGATTTTCTCACAGAGCCTGGATTTTGCCGGACTCACATCACGCGCGTGCCTCGCCTTATTCTGAACAACCGGCTTCTTTGAGAACAAAAGAAACCCTCCCTCTCATTTGCACCCCCCACCCCACCTGCCCCTCATTGCTCCCTCCTTCTCCACCTCCTCCTCCACCTCCTCCTACTGCCACCTGCACCTCGTGACCTCACCGTTGCTCTACTTTTCCGGCGCGTCGAGCATCACGCTGGTTTCACCCAGACTGCATGCATGCGGTGTTAGTGTGGCATTGCAATGCAGCGGGATATCTCAGTGCATGCTTGCTAAAAAGCTGCTACTCATACATGCCAGCATGCTGTGCTGCTGACTAATAAAATGCCGGTTGTGTCTCTGGTGGAGTAACACTCCCTCCTCCCATAGATACCCCAAATCGCATTCCCATCCGTCGAGCAATTAAAGGCAGCAAATCTTGTAGAGTTTAGTATCCATCCAACGCTTCTCTATGGACACCCTTCTATGCAACTGCCACTTGGGTGCAGCCAGTCTGCACCCCACCCTTCCCCCCCCACACCATACTCTTTCCAGCTCAAAGTTGCAGCCCTGCTGTTTGCACCCACATTCACATCAAAAGAAACTACGCCTCATGCAAGCAAAACACTTTTTCCTAAAAAGCAAGCCAACAAAGAGTAGTCTGCAAGAAGCCACCACAAAGGCACCTGAATCTCAGGTGCACAGCTCAATCCCTTCGATCAGCTGCAATTTTGTGTCTGATCAGTGTTTAAAAGTGGCAGAAAAGCAGAGAGTAGGGCTTCTCCAGGCTCCCTGGACTGTCACCAGACCTTAATTACATTAGCAAGGCGTGTCAGGAGGCGCTTTTTTCATCCCAAGGCTAGCTGCTGGAGTGAAGTGTAGATTAGAAGCATCTCAGCTTGCTTGAAACAGAAAACTGCGAGAAACGTTGTAAAGGAAAGAGATTGAGGGTATATTTACCGGCTTTGTTCTTCTTATACAGCACAGCATACTTGGAGTATCCTTTCTTTTCTCTGGTTTTTCCGCCTTCTTCTTTTGCCTTTTTTTTCCTTCCTTGCACTTCTTTCACACTCCCTCTCTCTCTCTCTCTCTCTCTCTCTCTCTCTCTCACTCTATAGCTCACACACTCTCCTGGCTGTATCAACAGCTGAGGCGTCTGATGCTTTTACTCATTACACTTGGCCCACACACACACACACACACACACACTCAGCCGGTAGTCCACTGTGAGACACGCCACCTAACAATGACTACTAAACCCACCCTGGAAACCCCTCCTATCTTCCTCTCTCTCTCTCTCTCTCTCTCTCTCTCTCTCTCTCTCTATTTCCCTCACACTACCCAATGCTAGCCCCCCCTTTCCTCCTTCCACAAGCTTAGGCTCTAACCCCACCCTTCCCTGCCATTCGTAGGCTATGAATGACTGAATATGTCCAATCTGTCCATAGACTATTCCCATCACCCCCGCTCCCCTCTCCCCCTCATCCCCATCACCCATCCTCCCCCGGTCCTGGGCGGTGGCCTTGCTGACTGTTAGCAGGTTGTCAGTCCTCTGTTTCTTTATGGTGTGGAATTAACGCTACAAGCTTAAAATTCACAAATGAGCACCAGAATCAGACGCAGAGATCTGTAGGTACTGTAGGACCCAGCGGGACTGAAGGCTTCACTTGTATATTCCAGGCTCTGTTCACATGGTAACCGTGCTGAATCGATGACCATGTGAAAGCCCAAGGGTGTGGATTAGGCCTGCACGATATGGACGAAACAACACACAGGGATTGTGTTGTTACATACTGCAATATCTGACCACTGCGATTGCATCAACATGTACTGTAATTACAATATAACTGATATGACTGCTTTAGAGTGAAATTGTTTACTCCCATCTGGAGCTGGCGATGATGGATCAGCACAGAAATAATATTGTATTGAAACGATATCGTAAAATATTGCGATAATTGCTGGCAAGAAGATATATCATGTGGAAGGAGAGCTGGTGTCATTTCTGGTGTCTTTTTCACATACACACACATATATACACACCCAGCATCCCTGTGTGCGCACAGAACCCCTCCTCCACCACCTTCACCATCAACCAGCTGCTGGAGTCGTTATAAAAGAAGCCATCAGCCCGGAAATCTTCCTTAGGGAAAACCCAGCAAGCCTCCACGCAGCAATCTGGAATGCCTGGCAGGGTTCTAAACCTCATATTCTAGAACCTGCAAGACATTCAGAAATGCTGACAGATTGTGGAACGTAAACAGAAACCCTGGCAATGCCTTAATGGCCCACATGAACCTTCAAGAACCCATCTGATGCAACTACTTAGTCATCCTCTCCAGCATAAATTAGTGACCACTCTTTCCTTACAGTACTGTCTCACTAAAGTTCTCTGACTCATGATCGGTACTGATTAACAAGGTCCATCAGGTCTCTCACGATTCTGATTTCAATATTGATATCAAATGCTTTATATCAAATATAAATAATATATTATACAAAAGCAAATACTATCTCATTAGTATTATTAGTAGCAGTAGTAGTATTAAGTGCCCACAAGTCAATTCTGGCTCCTGGTGACCTCCAGTCTTTTGTTTTTGTCTTCAGGATTCTTCATGATTCCTCTGATTGTATCCATCCATCTTACTCCTCTTTTACCTTCAACTGTTCCAGCATAACTGTCTTTTCATGTGAGCTGGTTCTTCTCATCATGTGTCCAAAATAAAAGATCTTCAGTTTGGTTATCGATGCTTATAGTGAAAGCTGAACTTTGATTTGGTCCAGGATCCAATTATCTGTCCAAGGTTCTTTCAAAAGTCTCTAACAGCAAAGTTCAAAAGCATCAATGTTCTTGCTGTCATCCAGCTTTCACCTCCATAAAGAACCACAAAGAAGAACACTTCTGGAACTGCTGAAGTCTTTGTCTGAAGAGACAAATGGTTACATTGGAGATCTTCTCCAGTTCCTTCATCCTTGTTCTGATGAGTGTCAATCTGGTTCTCTTGGATCCAGTTTTATTAATGACTGATTCAAGTGGACAAAAGCTGTCAATGTTTTCTCCATCATCTCCATCCATTAACTTTCCTTACAAGACTCTTCAGATCATTATTGTCTTATTATTATTACAGACAGCAGGGCTGGCCTGTTTGACTTGATCTGCACTCTAAAGGTTACTTAATGGTTCCTGGATTGAATGTACAATTCTAATTGGCATAGATTATTTATGGATTACATTATGCAGAGGGTAAAATGTTTAATCTAATTTGCTTTTAAAAAAGTCTGCTGTGGTTTTAGGAATCAAATTCATTTTTAGGAAAATACGTGTTTTTGTAAGAATTTTACAAAAAAATTGCACTTAAAAAGGAAAAAAAAATATTTTTAAAATTTATGTTTTACTTTATCCAAAATGCTTCTTCTTCATTTTTAGGGATCCAAGTTTTTTTGGACATCTAAAACTGTAATTCTTTCTTCATATTTTAGCATCAAAAATATCAAAAAGTAGTTCTTTTTCCATTTTTAGAGAACCACAATGCAGT
The DNA here is from genome assembly GCA_036984385.1 of Crenuchus spilurus. Classification (NCBI taxonomy): domain Eukaryota; kingdom Metazoa; phylum Chordata; class Actinopteri; order Characiformes; family Crenuchidae; genus Crenuchus; species Crenuchus spilurus. Next base: position 29,414 of record BRDA01004695.1, read on the forward strand.
CATTCAATTTTAGGAAACTAAAATGGGTTCTTTCCTCATTTTTATAAATAAAAAATGGTTCTTTCATCATTTTCTGGAATTAAATGTGGTTGTATTCTTTAAAATCCTGTCTTTTGTCATTTTTACAGAACCACAAAATGGTTGTTTCTTTTTTTAGGGAACTAAAAGTGGTACATCTTAAATTTATGTATCAAAAAGTTATCATTTTTCTCACTATTATAATAATCTGTTTTGTATCTACACACTAATACAAAAGGAAAACAGTTCAATCAGATATGATCTCAGCACAAAGAAGATCAAAACTGAAGAACAAATTACAGCTCTAATTATAAGATTAGTCCCACTGTATCAGGTCTGTAATGAGGACTGTAGCTGCCAGCAGTTCCTGATTAATTACCCTTTTCGTCTGAAATTTAAATAATTCTGCTTAGTTTTAACTGGGAATAAAAGAACTGCTAAGAGTTCCATAATTATTGCTACCCCTGATAAAGGCTGGTAAAAGGGTTGAGAACAATGACTTAATGTTAATTAGCTCTGTCTGAAAATAAGATAAATTTATATATCAAGCAAATTTAGTCAAATAAACTTAAAAATGCTGAAGTTTTGGCAAATTAATCTGGTCAAATTGTGTTCATCTTCAAATTTGATAATAGAAAATATATTTTTTTCAAATGCACATGGATAATTTAAGCGTCAGTCGGTGCATCTTTTTGTCTAATCTAACTGTCAGCTTGTTCAGTTGGCTAGCATAGCTGTCAACTCATCTAATTAGCTAATCTAGCCAGCAGCATGTCTCACTGATTAATCTAGTCAACAGTATGTCTCATTGGCTAATCTAGTCAACAGTATGTCTCATTAGCTAATCTAGTCAACAGTATGTCTCAATGGCTAATTTAGTCAACAGTATGTCTCATAAACTAATCTAGCCGTCAGCATGTCTCATTGGCTAATCTAGTCAACAGTGTGTATCGTTGGCTAATCTAGACACCAGCATGTCTCACTGGCTAATCTAGTCAACTGTATGTCTCATTGGCTAATCAACCTGCCAGCTCATCTGGTTGGCTTAATCTAGCTGTCAGGTTGTGTTGTTAACTAATCTAGCAATCAGTGTATCTCATTGGTTAATCTAGCCATCAGCATGTTGCATTGGCTAATTTAGTCATCAGCTTGTCTCATTGGTTAATCTGACAATTAGTGCATCTCATTAGCTAATCTAGCCATTAACACATCTCAATGGCTAATCAAAGTAAAGTGAGCTTTAAGTAAGTAAGCTGTGGATCAGTATGAATGTGTTCTCTGCTCCATCCAATACTTTTGGGATGAGTTGGTGGAGGTGGGGATGAGGTGGAGTGCTGATCAACATCCTGACCTCAGTAACAGCTTTTGTGACTAAATGCAATCAAATCATCACAGCAATGCTCCAAAATCTAGTAAAAAGCCTTCCCTGGATAGTAGAAACAGTTACTCCAACAAAAGCAGAATAAACCTTTGATTTCAGAAGAGACAATGAATGAGTAGGTGTTCTTGTAATAAAATAGACACATGCTGAGGATGATGCTGTTTAGCTGGGGCGTTGAAGAACATCTGATGTTTAAAGAGTTCTGCCTGCAACTGCTGACATGCAGCCTCACTGCTCCTCAGAGATCAGACATCGACCACCAGAAGGCTGTGGTCATGTCTGTCAGAGGCTATTAGCATCCACTCACGCACACACATTCACACTCACAGTCCGGCCCCAAGGACAACGTGACAGTGGTGTGTTGTGCTGATCAAGCGAACTATGTATGTATTAGATTCTTTTACAGGTGACAGGACACTCCTCTTGCTTATAATCCTTGACCGCCACTTCACTCAGAAGGTCACATAAGACACTTTCCAGTCTTAGTCCACCCTAACAGCTTCCAAATTTATTTGATGAGTTGGTGTCTGCTTAGTTTTACATTGGAGCACTGGGTAATCTAACCAACAACATGTCTTTTTGTCTAATCTAGCCAACAGCATGTCTTATTGGCTAATCTAGCCAACAGCATGTCTTATTGGCTAATCTAGCCAACAGCATGTCTTATTGGCTAATCTAGCCAATAGTATGTCTTATTGTCTAATCTAGCCAACAGCATGTCTTATTGGCTAATCTAGCCAACAGCATGTCTTATTGTCTAATCTAGCCAATAGTATGTCTTATTGTCTAATCTAGCCAACAGCATGTCTTATTGGCTAATCCAGTCAACAGCATGTCTGATTGGCTAATCTAGCCAACAGCATGTCTTATTGTCTAATCTAGCAAACAGCACGTCTTATTGTCTAATCTAGCCAACAGCACGTCTCATTGGCTAATCTAGCCAACAGCATGTCTCATTGGCTAATCTAGCCAACAGCACGTCTCATTGGCTAATCTAGCCAACAGCATGTCTTATTGACTAATCTAGCCAACAGCATGTCTAATTGGCTAATCTAGCCAACAGCACGTCTCATTGGCTAATCTAGCCAACAGCACGTCTCATTGGCTAATCTAGCCAACAGCATGTCTTATTGGCTAATCTAGCCAACAGCATGTCTAATTGGCTAATCTACCCAACATCATGTCTTATTGGCCAACAGCATGTCTCATTGGCTAATCTAGCCAACAGCATGTCTCATTGGCTAATCAAGCCAACAGTATGTCTTATTGGCTAATCTAGCCAACAGCATGTCTTATTGTCTAATCTAGCCAACAGCATGTCTTATTGTCTAATCTAGCCAACAGCACGTCTTATTGTCTAATCTAGCCAACAGCACGTCTCATTGGCTAATCTAGCCAACAGCACGTCTTATTGGCTAATCTAGTCAACAGCATGTCTTATTGGCTAATCTAGCCAACAGTATGTCTTATTGTCTAATCTAGCCAAGAGCAGGTCTTATTGTCTAATCTAGCCAACAGCATGTCTGATTGGCTAATCTAGCCAAAAGCATGTCTGATTGGCTAATCTAGCCAACAGCATGTCTCATTGGCTAATCTAGCCAACAGCATGTCTCATTGGCTAATCTAGCCAACAGCATGTCTCATTGGCTAATTTAGCCAACTGCATGTCTCATTGGCTAATTTAGCCAACTGCATGTCTCACTGGCTAATTTAGCCAACAGCATGTCTCATTGGCTAATCTAGCCAACAGCATGTCTCATTGGCTAATTTAGCCAACTGCATGTCTCACTGGCTAATTTAGCCAACATCATGTCTTATTGGATAATCTAGCCAAAAGGATGTCTCATTGGCTAATCTAGCCAACAGCATGTCTCATTGGCTAATTTAGCCAACAGCACGTCTCATTGGCTAATCTAGCCAACAGCACGTCTCATTGGCTAATCTAGCCAACAGCACGTCTCATTGGCTAATCTAGCCAACAGCATGTCTTATTGGCTAATCTACCCAACAGCATGTCTAATTGGCTAATCTGTCCAACATCATGTCTTATTGGCCAACAGCATGACTCATTGGCTAATCTAGCCAACAGCACATCTCACTGGCTTATCTAGCCAACAGCACGTCTTATTGGCTAATCTAGCCAACAGCACGTCTAATTGGCTAATTTAACCAACAGCATGTATCATTGGCTAATCTAGCCAACAGCGTGTCTCATTGGCTAATCTAGCCAACAGCATGTTTCATTGGATAATCTAGCCAACAGCGTGTCTCATTGGCTAATCTAGCGAACAGCATGTCTTATTGGCTAATTAACCAACAGCATGCCTGATTGGCTAATCTAGCCAACAGCATGTCTTTTTGGCTAATTAACCAACAGCATGTCAGATTGGCTAATCTAGCCAACAGCATGTTTTATTGGCTAATCTAGTCAACAGCATGTCTTATTGGCTAATCTAGCCAACAGTATGTCTTATTGTATAATCTAGCCAACCGCATGTCTTATTGTCTAATCTATCCAACAGCATGTCTTATTGTCTAATCTAGCCAACAGCATGTCTTATTGGCTAATCTAGCCAACAGTATGTCTCATTGGCTAATCTAGCCAACAGCATGTCTCATTGGCTAATCTAGCCAACAGCATGTTTCATTGGCTAATCTAGCCAACAGCGTGTCTCATTGGCTAATCTAGTCAACAGCATGTCTTATTGGCTAATTAACCAACAGCATGCCTGATTGGCTAATCTAGCCAACAGCATGTCTTTTTGGCTAATTAACCAACAGCATG